>JASKDV010195996.1:0-11225 GCA_032466395.1 Aegires albopunctatus
TTGCTGTGTGTCGAGAGCACTGTGTGTAAGCAAGAACAAAGAGAGCCTTGTAGTACAATAAAAGACCCTAGCTAGTCGAAAGCGAGGCTAATACATTCCTTTATTTTTAGTTTGACCTCTGGACTATTTTTAGACATTAGTAATGTACTCTTCTTTCAAAAATGTGAAAAGAAAGTCCACTACTTTCATCGGGCTAGTTGGGGCGGTTTGAACACAGACGGTGATCTCTAGCACGGGTCGCATTAGGGCGGGTTAAACGGAACGGGCATGTTTTTGGCTGGGCGCTTTGGGGCGGGTTGAACAGCAAAGGGTTAAAGCAAAATATTCTGGTTTATTTGGAAAAGAAAATCAAGATGTTCAAGGCTACAAAGATTTTCTTTTTTTCTCCTTATTGGTTTTGTAGAATTATAGATTTTTGAATACTTAAGGATTTTCATTTTTCTCATTCGGCTAGATATTCATTATCATCCAAAAGTTCAAAAACTATTCAAACATTTCCTTTCTCTTTCATTTTGCCTGCTCAGGTGGACAATCTCATGACGCAGAATGCCCGAATCAAAGACAAAGCTGACCAGAGACAAGGAGAAATAGAATCTAACCTTAACAAAGTGAAAAATATTAATGACGCCTTAATGACCCTCCGTCATGACCTTGAAGAGGCAGTGGCGAAGGTTGATTCTCTAGAACCTGTTGGAAGTGATGTCAATGTAATCAAGGAACAGCAGGAAGAATTAAAGGCAATGAGATAATATTGCTTTGGTTGATAATATCTTTACCAGTAGTAGTAGTAGTAGCAATAGCAGTAAGAGGAATAGGATGAGTGTTAGTAGCAGTACTTAGCAGTGGTAGGGATAATAGTAATGGTTTCAGTAGTGATTGCAAAAGTAGATGGAGGAAGATTGTTATTGTTTTTTATTAATGTTGTTTTTATATCAGTTGAAGATATGTTTTGTTTGTTATGATTTCCCTTAATAAAGATGAACACGAAGGCAAAAGTTTAAAAATTGACATAAAGAAAAACAGCTCATAGAGAAAAAATATTATATGCTGCAAAAGCTTTGGCCTCTTTAAAATACTGCAAACCAGAGTGGCCATAATAGGTTACATAGCTGTTTAATTAAAAAAATATTGAGCACCTGTGAGATGGGGATATAATTGCACTATCTATAAACCCACCTTTATTCTTTTGTTCATAATGTCTTTCTTTGCTATTGCAGAAATTAGAAAAAAGCAAGATTGAACCAGTCCAGAAACACTTGGACCATACACAAAAAGAGCTTCAATCACTCATCCAGTCTGCCCCATCTGGCATCAGCGATGGAGGTTTGGATGGTGATATGGAGGATTTACAGGACCGATGGCTAGAGCTGAGTGAAAAAGTAAGGATTACCGACTGCTGTACAAGTGCAGCTCTAGTGTATTTGTAATTTTGTTTTTCTAAGGTTTTTGATTTTTGTTGTTTAATTTCTCAGTTTTGTTTTGTTCTATTTTGATACGTGAGGAATAGATCGGTTTTTGGGTGTGCTTGATTTTTTAATGTGGGGTTGAGTTTAGTATGATGGCAAAAACTTCAAAATATTGTTGTTGTTTTTTTATTTATCATCATATTATTTCTTCAGCTATCTGAACGAGAAAGAAGCCTTGATAATGCCTTGCTACAATCTGGCAAGTTCCGTGAAGCCCTGGCATCATTACTCTCCTGGTTGACTGAAACTGAAGAGATGATGGCAAACCAGAAACCACCATCTCCTGAATACAGAGTTGTCAAAGCCCAGCTTCAAGAACAAAAGGTACACACAGGTTATTGTATCATGAAATATAATAATTAAAGACATAAAGAGTTTATATGTGGGAGAATTAAGGCCGTTTTAGCAAAGAATAACAGCCTTATCAAATTTGCCACAAACACTGTCCAACAACAAATTTATCCTACTCACTGATGACATTTGAGTCAACTTCAAAAATGTTCCTTTAAGTTTTGAGTATGATGCCTGACACTACAGAAGAAGAAACTATGAAAGGAATCCCAAATGAAGGCCACTGGGGAAAAAGAGCGCATGTTACACTTTTGAAAACAGGCATTTTTTTAACTTTGCAAGAGTACACTTATTTGCTTATGTCTCTTGAGATATTTACCTCGCTACATACATATGAGGCAATTACTTGTGAATATCTTTTTCAAAAAGTCTTGCCGTTATAAAATAACTTTAATGATTTGGGAATCATTTATTATGTAGTAGGTGTTTTTGGACATGGCCCTTTTTTCCCTGTGCTCCCCGAATAATTTAAACAAGATAGATAGTAAGGAAAGTAAAGATCACAATCTACTAGTGTCTTGATAAATGATATTATTGTCGCCTCTCTCTCATCAGTAGAAACATTTTATTAGTTTGAAGTTGGGTTTCTTTATTTTTTGTCCACTGCAGCTATTGCAGAAAATGGTCGATGACCGAGCACCAAGTGTAGCATCTGTGAAGGACTCGGGCAACCAACTTATGTCGGGCCTGGATGCTAAGGAAAAGAAGAAAGTTACTTCAGAATTGAAATCCCTTGAGAAAAGATGGGACTCTGTAAGCAGTGACGCATCAGAGAGAATGAAGACCTTGGAGTCCTTGGTTGACTTGGCCAAGCAATTTCAGGACATTCAAGAAACATTTGCCATCTGGTTGGATGTCACAGAGAAGAAGTTTTCCGCTTTGGAACCAAAGACTGCTGATGCCGAGGAAATAGAAAGGCTTATTGGTGAATTAAAGGTGAGGGAGATTTTATCTTTAATCGTATTATTACAGATATTGATTTCATTAGAGTTTTTAGGTTTTTGAATATTGTCAACATTATTTTGATTCAGAGCAAGCTGGATAGTTTGTGTGTATTGTTTTGTCTCATTAGGTGCTGTAGATTACGGGTCATTATGGGAGATTAATATTTTCATCCTATAACCTGCTAGTCTTTACTCAACTGTATGTTATTCTTACCCCAAAGTTTCAACACAGGTCTAGGTTAGCAAAGCAAGGGTTAAATATGTCTGTCAATCACAGTTGTTACTGTAAATGACAATGTGTTGGTGGATATGAAATATCCTTATAAAATATATAACATATAAATATCCATATGAAATATTGATGATATGAAATGTATCACATTGGTTCTTATTCAATGAAATGGTCACCAACTTGAATTTGACATTTGATTGCATCATGAAATTTTCAAACATTTTACAGCAACTTCAAGAAGAAATTTCCAAAAAAGAAGTCCCTGCAAAAGATCTAGCTAATCTTGGGAAACAACTTCAAGAATATTGCAAAGGTATTTATTTAAATCAAAGGCATTCTTTTTCTTCTTTTTTATTTTATGGCAATCCACAATTTTTTTCTGATGAATGTTTTCTTATATTATTTAAGAGTCTTGTTTCTCTTACTCTTCTTACAATTGATGTTAATGTTACATATTCATATTCTATTTACAGGTGAAGACGTAATCATTGTGCAGGTGAAAATAGATGAAATTCAGAAGCAATTCAGTGACTTGAAAAACAAAGTTGATGATTCTCTCGAACAAATGGAAGAAGCTCTTCCACTGGCCAAAAATTTCCAAGATGCTCACGAAGAATTTATGCAATGGGTATCAAGTGTGGAACCTGAGCTGAGAGCTAAAGATCCATCAGGGACAGACTCAGCAGGAGAAATTCAGGTAGGTCATTAGGCAACCCTTATATATTATTGAATTAATTTTTGTCCATCCCTTTTATAACAATTTGTTAACAATAATTTTCTTTCCTTTCCTCTTCCATTTGAGTCAACTTCAAACATGTTCCTTTAAGTTTTGAGTACGATGCAATGTTGGAGATGTGTTTAATTTTTCTTGAATTCAAGAAAAGAATCTTGATATTTTTATTGAAATTGTAACCTTAATTACTCAGCCTCTTAATTTGGAGAAACATGGGTGCAATTGCTAGTTGATAAATGACGAGTGAAAGCAGTCATGAATTGTAAATCGGACCAATGGCAAACCATTTCATATGCATTAACTTTAATATTTTATTTAATCTCTTCATTTTGTAGGCTCTTATGGAGCAGCTGGAGGCTATAGAACCACTCATGGAAGTTATAAACAATGATGGTGCTGAACTTTCTGAGATGGCACCAGGAGACGCTGGTCTTCACGTGGAAGAAATCATTAACAAGGACAACAAACGTTACGACGCTGTAAAGCAGCAGATAGAGAAAAGAGCAGATAAAATGAGGATGTCTAAACAGAAATCATCAGAGGTATGAAAAATGAATTGTGGTATTTGTATTTGTACAATTTAAAGGAAAGAGTGTGTGACTGGGAAAAAATGTGAAACAATGGCTTATTTGATTATTTGCTATGGACTAAATGGGCAATGCGTTCATTGATTATTTGTATATCTTACCATGAGATTTAGGCGGGGTTTTATTTTTGTTTTGTTGGGGATTTAATTTTATTTTTATTTTGTTTTGTATTGTTGTTTGTCTGTTGTTGTTGGGGTTTTTTTTTATTATGGTCAGAGTCCGTACGCAAGACTTGAAGTCTTGAAAATGTCTTGAAGTTTGAGCAGGCTTTGTTATGTAATGTGTGTTTAATGGGTGTAATGGGCTTTAAAGAAATCTTGTAAATTCTCATGTCTTTTACTTAGAGTATTCTCGTGGAGGATGTATCTCCATGACAACAAAATCACGTTCTTACTTCATTACTTATAACCATTGTCATTTCAGTGTATCAATGAGTTGGATGATTTGTTAGAATGGTTTGATAACGGTGACAAGAAACTGAAAGGTTTTGGTCCTATTAGTTCTGAACCTCAGAAATTGCAGGAACAGCTGAATGAGACAAAGGTATGGTAATCTGATCACTTGATGATAACTTTTTTAAAAAGCAGGGTGTCTTTTTTCATGTGCTTTATAAGTAGTGTTTATAATGCATATATTTGAATATACTATAGATTTTTGAGTTGTTTTATTCAGAATGCAACATTAACAATAGTTTTTTTTATGGTTTATGTGTTCTACAATAGATGTTTGGATCATATATATATATTAGATTTGCAAATCCATGAAAGGTCTCTCTTGCAGTATTATCAAATACTGCCATTGCTCATGAGATAAAATCTACAATCATACTAATAATTCTAAGATATGAGATAATACTATGTTATTGTTAATGTATTAACAACAGGATCTTAACGAAGAAGTGGGCCAACAAAAAGCCAACGCTAGGGATGCCATCAATGCTGGCAAAAAACTCTTCAGAGATGCCAGCGTTGAGGAGGATGGCATCATAAGAGAGAAGATGGATCTGTTAAAGAACAACTCTGACAATTTGGCTACCGAGACTGCCGAACGCCTGAGTCATTTGGAACAGGCCTTCCCATTGGCTAAATCATTTAAAGAAACCCATAAGGATCTCGTTGGTTGGCTGGCTGAGGTTGAGCCTGCCTTGGCTGACCTGGAGATCTTGTCAGTTGATGCTAATCAAGTGAAAAAGCAGCAGGAGGCAATCAAGGTAAAACTATATACTTACTTTGTTCTTTCTGCATTCTTTTTTTTTTTTAAACATTAGTAGTTATTAATTAGTTATTTTTATGTAATTAGTAAAAGTGGAGTTCAATTTTTTAAATATATATAAATATAAATAGAAGTTAGAATTTCAAAGGAGGGAATAAAAAAAAAAACTTAAAAGGGGAAGGATAAAAATTGTTTTGTTTTGTTTGTGTTTTTTCAATTCATTAAACTGTTTAACTACTCTTTTTACATGACTTATTTCCTTCATGACATGTTTAGTGCTGGAGAATCTTTATTTTCTTAAGATGAAGTTGTTTTGTTTTTTTATTATTGCAATTAACTTGTATATGTGTTTTACTCTTCTCTTTTTCTTTTTACCTCCAATAATGGAGAAAGCATATTCATCCTCATTCATCCTCACCATCTTCTTGACAATTGATTATTCCTTTCTGAATTAAACTGATGATAATAAATTTATAGAAATTCCTATGAAATGTTTCATTCTTTCTCCATAATATCTCAGGCCTTGAAGCAGGATGTGGCCGATCATAAACCATCCATAGACCGGCTGAATAAAACAGGGTTAGCCCTGACCCAACTGGTAGGCCAAGAAGCAACTATCAATGTACAGAATACCCTGGACGACGACAATAGGAGAGTGGAAGATGTCAGATCAGGGGTCAGGGAAAGGTCAAACTCTATTGACATGGCCTTACAGCAATCAGCTGAGGTAAGTCTGCTTTGTTCTTAGTGGTATGGTAAGCAGAGATGTTTGGTCAACAGTCTCAAAGGACAATATTAACATTTCAGTTGATCTGACTTGATATTAATTCTTTGAGGACCGTTAACAGATATATTGGTTTCTTGTATCTATAATTCTTGTTAAAGCAAAATAATTCAGCCCTTAAAGATTGAGTCTTTTGTAAATAGGAAGGGTCAGATCTTGTTAACAAGCCCTAGTGAAATGCTTTTGTTTGTAAAGTAGAGTCTATAGAGCAATTAGAATAAGGAAAGGATTCTTTGTGTTAAGAATTAATTTCACCACTCAAAAAAAGGTTATATGCATGATTTAGCAAAGGTCATAATATCATTTAACCCCTTCACTGTTCTTAAGTTGTACTCAAGTAAGTAATTCTTTATCATTATCACTTTGATTTTCCCATTTTCCTCTGACTAAGAGGACAAACACACGCCAAACTAAAATCACAGCTAAAATTCCCTAGTAAGGAGTAGCTCTTTTAGTTAGCCGTCAAAGGGTTAATACTCCTTGGTAATAGCCTGTAATTTATATTTCATGCTTTACTTTCAAATGACAATAAAGAAGCATTGATTGTTTATGTATTTTCTTTCATCAACAAGTTTACGGACAAGCTGGAAGACATGCTTGAAAACTTGACCACCACTGCTGAGACTGTCCAAAATGCTGAGGCCATTTCAGCTCATCCAGACAAGATAAGGGAACAACTAGAAGAAACTAAGGTAAGCAGACATCTCTTTGTCAGTGTGAAGTCTGCGAGTTCAAATTTCGACAGATTTATGGATTGATTTATCTATCGTTTATCTTCTTTTTTATTTCTTATCTCTTGACTACTATTTGGACTTGGATTTGGACCTGGACACACTTAAGGGATCTTTTTGCCCTTGTTCTATCAGCAGTTCTTAGAGGATAGGTGCTTCTTTCTTCTTTATGTCTCATGCTGCTGTCCTAGATTTTTGATCTCACACCTTTCCTTTTCTTGTGTGTTATCTTCTGTCATCCTAAACTTTTGCTCCTTCCTTTTTTTATCAACTCATGTTATCCTAGAATTAAGTTTCTCCAATTTTTGTATGCTTTCCTTTCCCATTTCCATTAACTCTGAGATTGCCACGGATGCTGGATTTTAGGAGAGGTAAGCTAGATGAGAAATCATATCTCTTACAAGAATATTTTACTTATTATTTTGACATAAGCAATTCTTTACCAGAATTCTTCACCATAAAGAATCAAATACTAATTGAAAATTGTAAAACATGTTTGTTCAACTTTTAATCCTTTTTTTTTTTTATTCTCTCACTTCAAGCTTATTGATGAGGACATGCAGATGAGGTCAAATGCTTTACAGAGTGTCAAAGAAGCTGCTGATGAATTGTTGAAATCAGCAAGTGATGCGTCTGACCCAGCTGTCCAAGGTAACCCACTGACACGTTGTATGTCTGATATAAATGTCTTTGTTGCTTAGCGTCCACATTGTTATCCATGGTTGTCATTTGCAATGTTTCGGGTTTACAACAAGATTTCTACTCTAAATCAGTTTTCTTCATCATGTCCTGGTTTAAGATTGGTACCATCCAAGTTGAGGGTTAAACTCACCTCTCAGTGTGTTCTTTATATCAATTTATAATGTCTTTTATGTACATAGTCTTGTGCATTATTGCTTGCTAATATACAATTTTTCCCAATAATAATTATTATTATTATAATAGTAATAATAACAATAATGATGATAATAGTAATAATGATTATGATGATGCATAATAATTTTACAGAATTATGTAGAACCCAATCCTGTAATAAAACGGATTTATACTTTGCCTTAAAGTCATTGGGAGACGTCGAAATTCTCTGCTAATGTTTATTTATAGATTATCAATTTATTTATCTTTTTAATTTATTTATTTCTTCAGACGTCCGTCAGAAATTGGAAGAATTAACCAGACTCTATGACGACATTGAAAGTAACTGCCATGATCGTGGTAGAGCACTGGAGGATACCTTGGGAGTTGCAGAGAAATTCTGGGATGATCTCAATGCATTGGCTGGTTCAATCAAAGAAGTTCAAGAGGGTCTGGCCAACCAAGAAAAGCCAGGACTTGAACCAGATACAATAAGAGAACAACAAGAAGAATTAGAGGTAAGTTTATTAGAGGGCAAAATAAAGAGAATATTGTAAAAAAATTCTTCTAAAAAGTGTTTTTGAAATATATTTTTTATTTTTTAAATATAATGGTATCATTGCTTCATGCACTTTTCTATACCCAAAATTCATCTTAATTATAGTATAGTCAACAAGTGGTATTACCTGTTTTGTTGTTTTTTGGGGGGCAGGGAAAATATTTACAATATGGGATTACAAAGAGCAGATTTACAATATTATTAGCAATATTGTTATTTTGTCAGGCTATCAAAGATGACTTGGTAGCATCTCAGATTGAATATGAAGAGCTACAGCAAACTGGTGATCAGCTGATGTCTCTTGTTGGAGATCCAGAAAGGCCGGAGGTCAAGAAAAACCTGGATGACACGGAAACAACGCTGAATTTCTTGAATGACAAGGTGAGAAATATTCCAGCAAGTCTTTGTTGTTGGTTGATTTTGTTGTCGTATTATTGATTTTTGTTATATTGTTGGTTTTGGGTTGGGTTTTGTTTTGGGGTGTTTTTTTTTGTAGGGAGTTCGTTTTGTTATTATATTACATCATTAGAGGTGGCAATACATCAATGTTTTGTTGCTTTTAGGTATACCTGTTGTTTTGAGAGATATAAATATTGTATTACCTTAATTCAACCTTTATTGAGTTGCATAATAATGAAAAGTGTTCTTTCCTCTTTGAGGATAAAAGCAAAGTGTTTCTAGATAAATTGTTTTTTTACTCTCTGAGAAAGATCGTCCTTAGCACGAAAACATTGTGTCCCATATTATCATTTTTTATCTTCCCATAGGTGGAGAAACGTTCCAAAGATTTAGACACAGCCATGTCGAAAGCCACAACTTTCCAGGATGAGTTACAGAGGATGATGGTGTGGCTTCAGAATCAAGAGGATGCTCTGAAAGACATGAAGCCAATTGCTACAAAATTTGAAACTATCAAAAACCAATGGGATGATATCAAGGTCGGTTTGTTGTCCATTGATGTATTTTTTCAATTTTGTTTAGACATTGATCTTGTTCTGTATTCTTGACAGAAGTCGAGCTTCTTTTCCAGCTTCAATATTCAATATCCTGTTTATAATTCCTCTTGATTAATTCAATAAAGTGAATATCAGAAAAGGATGAGCAAGAATGTGTACTAATACTTCCTAAATATTTGATATTGGATAACTAATGATTATTATGTCTTACCAAATCGCCATATTTGGGTTTTTAAAAAGTTTCTTCATTCCTGTTCAAAATCCTATCAGCTACAAAGATGAATATTCTAATTGAATCACATTTTCTGAAAATGTAACAATATTCCTAGTTTGTTTGTTGTTTTTTTCTTTACTGCATCTTGGATGCAAACGGCAGGGAAGGGAACCAGTGCTGATAGAATAATAGAACAATGGTACTGGTGATAATAGTGAGGATATAGTTAACGTATTTCACATGTAATATGAAAGTAAAGCTTTTACTAAATGAACTGTGTTCTTAGCAGGTTTTCAATCAAAGTTTGATAAAAATTAATTATGAAGTTAATGATCATCATCATCATCATCATCATCATTATAAATGTGATATGCTCACAGGATTTTTTTAAAAAAGGAAATTTATTGCATTCCTTAACAGGTTTTCAAAGGAGTTGTGGACCCCAAACACATTGCAGTTGAGGCTCTAAACCAGCAGGCCACAGAGATGGCTAGAGATTACACAGTGGAACAAGCTATTGTAGTCAAGGAACCCGTTTCTGAAATCAAAATGAGATGGGATGAATTGCAGGCTGACATTGGTGAACGCCAGGTATATGACTCGTTAACCCAAAAGAAGCTCAGGCTCAATTAAAAGGGCGTTCCAGTATGATCTGACCACGCGCAGGCCTTATAATTTGGTCAAGCGCTGGTCAATGGCAGCCGTCAGGCGCGCGTTAGGCCAACGTCTCAAGAAACAGACCTTGACTTCTTAAATTGGAAATTTCCAGTTGTTTTCCTAAATAACAAAAGTAGTTTTAATTGGATATTATTTTTAGATTCCAGCCAATGAGATTGCAAGTTTTATTTACCTCGGAGCTCTTCCCGCTGATTTGTTATACATTGATAAAGAAAATCTATTATACAGAGTTTTGGTTCAACACACTGTGTGACCTAGATGTTTTTATTGTGAGTCGAGGCCAAGCTCGCGCTGAGGAAATTCTACATCTATGACATAGTGAGCTTGTCTTGGGTTAATTCACATATTTTAGCTTAGTTTATTTTTCATTTGAAGACATCATGGGAAGAACTATCATAGTCACTTTTCTGAAATGTTCATTATCATCCTCTTCCTAACGTTGGTTTTGTACCTAGCTTTTGATTATTTGACAACTTCTACTTGATACAATCCTTAGGGTTGTTCATCATGAAATAACTGAAAAACAATTCCTTTGTAACATTGATCATTTTCTACTGTTTTAATTGTATGGAAGAAAGTTGACTACATCAAATCTCAAGATGTGACTATGATCCTTCTTCCCTTGGTGTCTTCATTTTATTCTAAGAATTTATATTTCTTAAACTTGATTTAGGGTGACTGTTTTGTAGCTTTTAATTGTGTCAGAATATCTACTTTGTATTAGATAAGTGTTCGTTCACTTCAATAATTATAGGATATGACTGAAAATAACTGAAATTTTTCAGTTACCCTGAGATTATTGATATTCTATCCTTAAGCCTCATAGAGAAATTTGACAACCAAATTTTAATTAGAACTTGTTGGGGGGGGGGGGGGGGGGGGGGGGGGGGGGGGGGGGGGGGGGGGGGGGGGGGGGGGGGGGG
>JASKDV010196007.1:0-11222 GCA_032466395.1 Aegires albopunctatus
AAAGAAGAAGAAGTGGATGGAGGTGGAAAGGGGAGGAGGAGAAGAACAAGTACCAAAAACAAAACAAAAATAAAAACAAAAAACAAAAACAAAAATTAAAAATAAAAATTAAAAAAAAATATATATAAATAAATAAATAAAATAAATAAATAAACAAATAAAAATAAATAAATAATGATAAACAAATACATAAAAATAAAAATAAATAAATGATAAATAAATGATTAAAAAAACAAAAAAACAACAACATATCAATCATAAAAAAAGAAGAAAAATGAAAAACACAAATTCCAATAGAAAACAGAAAACAAAACAGCAACATAAAACCACAACCTTCAAATCTTTTCACATATCAATCCCAAAATGAAAATAGACCCCCCACCCCCACCACCACCAATTGAAATAAAACAGCAACAAAAAACAAAAACAAAAAACAAACAAACAAACAAACAAAGCCCCAATATCAAAGATCTTAAAAAAACACCCCAGAATACAATACAGAAAACGTCGACAATAATCAATTTTGAAAGCAAAGAATAGAAATTAAACGTAAAAAACACCTCAAATTTCAAACATTATCTAGCTTACCTTGTAATCCAAGAAGAATCTTCCATGAGGAATAAATAAAGTCTTATCTTATGATACAAACACCAACACACAATTGTGCTCATTCAAAGGTTCACGCAATCATACGCATCTACATTCACACACATACGCTCACACATGCAAACAGAACATCTTACCTGCAATTTATCAGAAGAAAAAGTAAGGTAAAGAATAGTTTAATAACATTTCGTTGTAAAGGTGAAGATTTTGACGGTACGGACCTTATTTGATACAACACTTTAGTTATCCATCTGTTAGTTATATTAACATATTTTGGGGAAATGGGGCTTATAATGTCTTTTTTAGTTCGTTTCTTCAAATAGAAAATGCAATCAAATGTGTTTTAATAGTTATAAATGATATTTAAAACCATTGAATCGTTTATTTGTATTATATATAATTTACATCATTGATAATGATATAAGCACTAATCGTCCCCACCTTTTTGGTCGTTGTCCATAGTAACAAGTTTCCTTAAATCGATATCCATATTGATTGAAGGTGTAGAGAAAATCAATCGAGTTGAAACGTCACAATAAAATTATTTATCCTCTTTGTTTAAGTTCACAACATCTTCCACTTATTTAGGGAATATGTTACAATCGATGTTCAAAGCTCAGCGTAATTTGGTAAATAAAATCAAGATGTCTCCCATTTGTTTAGAGACCACACAAGTAGCCTTTAACCATAATCACCGAGGGCTACACGTTTCGAAAACCATCACCCAAAACTCCTAGATCTACGATTTGATAGCCAACGACCGCTGTCGGGTACCTTCGTGTTAATCCGGTCCCGCTTTGGACGGATGATTAGAGAAATGATTATGTCGTCTGCAACCCATACCGTACCCAGGAGAGAGCAAACTGGCAAGGGATTTGGCAGCAGTCGCCCACGAAATCTTAATCGGGTTTAAGTTGCTTATAGATTTAGTATTAGTTAACACCCTGTATTGCAATCGATTCGAGAGTACACATTGGAAACGGAGACAGACAGGTAACAATGAGAGCTTTGATTGACCTGAGACTGATTGGAATGAGTCAATATTAGTTAGCTGTGATGACGGGTAATTTGGGATATATTATTGTATTGTTCGGTAGAGAGGTACTTGATGGTATATTCTTTTTCACAGCGTCGTGAAGTTTTCATATGACACAAAACAACATAGGTCAATGCTCCTGGTTTATTTATTTATATGAGTAATGACTGATATTAATCATGAAGAACAGGCGTGAGTATAAAAAAGTAACGAGAAAATCATGATGACCCCTACAAGAAAAACGATAAAGACGGAAACAAAAAGAGTTCTTATATAGCGCGTTCCCATTAGATTTCTCAGTGCACTTTACAGAGGCTCCCTGGAAGCCATTACATTCCAAGATATCTCAACCCCCAGGAGGCATACTAATTTGAGCACTTATAAAAAGCGCTTATCTCTATCATACTGACACTGACTCTGTCTATAGTCACACACTAATCTTATTCCTGAATATGGTGTTGAACATGGGTGTAAAGAGCACTTTTTTAAAAGAACTTATATCGCACCTAACTGGCCAATGAACCCGAGACAATGCTTATCTATAAATAACGATACCACAACATCAACCACTATTATATACCTACTAGTACTTCAACAACGCACAATGTATTAAACAACAATTACCACTGCTACAACCACCACGACTACTATTACTACTACAACTATTTCTACTACTATCGCTTCTACCACTTCTATACACATAAATACATGCACTACTTCGTTTACTGCTGTTGTTGTTGTTGCCACTACTACTACTACTACTACTTCTGCTGCTACTACTTCTACTTCTTCTTCTACCACTATGACTACTATACGTGTGAATATATGTACTACTTCGCTTACTGCTGTTGTTGTTCTTGCTGCTGCTGCTACTACTACTACTACTGCTGCTGCTTCTGCTGCTGCTCCTCCTCCTACTAAATTTTGTATTACTGCTACTACTACTACTACTACTACTACTACTACTGCTGCTGCTGCTGCTGCTGCTGCTTCTCCTGCTACAATTCCTACTATCACTTCTTCATGGAGTTATGTTATTGATTTTTTTGTGGCAGATGTTTTTAATTACCTTTCTTTTATGACGATATCTTAGTTGTCTCTGTTTTGTGCAGATATTTTAAAATTATCTATGTTTTATGCATATGTTTTTAATATTGTCTTTGTTTTGTGCAGATGATTTTAGTTGTCTATGCTTTGCGCAGATGTTTTTAATTATCTGTTTTATACATAAGTTTTCAGTTGTCTCTGCTTTGTGCAGATGATTTTAGTTGTTTTTGTTTTGTGCAGATATTTTTAGTTCTATTTGTTTTGTGAAGATATTTTTAGTTGTCTCTGCTTTGTGCAAATGTTTTAGTTGTATTTGTTTTGTGCAGATGTTTTTAGTTGTCTCTGCTTTGAGTTGTATTTGTTTTGTTCAGATGTTGTTAGTTGTATTTGTTTTGTACAGATATTTTTAGTTGTATTTGTTTTGTGCAGATATTTTAGTTGTCTCTGCTTTGTGCAGATGTTTTTAGTTGTCTTTGTTTTGTACAGGTGTTTTAGTTGTCTCTGCGTTGTGCAGATGTTTTTAGTTGTCTTTGTTTTGTGCAGATATTTTTAGTTGTGTCTGCTTTGTGCAGATATTGTTAGTTGTCTGTTTTGTGCAGATGGTTTCATTAGTTGTCTTTGTTTTGTGAAGATGATTTTAGTTGTCTTTGTTATGTGCATCAAGAAGTAGATAATTAACATTTTCCTTACCAGAGGCCAGAGACTACAAGAAATGACCAAACTACATTTTTTTAGTTATCAACAATCTATGATTTACCTGTTATTTTGTACACTGATCACAACTGATACCACTACAATATCTATAGTGAATTATGCTAGCGGGTGTGCGTAGGAGAGAGATTTGTATGAAGATGTATTTAATGATTGATATTATATCTGTATTCTCTAACAATTGAGCCATGACAATTGAACTCAAGTGTGATTTTCTTTTGGATTAATTAACTTTAATTTGAACAAAAACAAAAAAAGTCATAATCCTTTTAAGCCATGGAATAAATATCAAAATTTAACAAATTAATAATAACTATGTATTCTGTCAGGGATTTTATGTTTTTTCCAAACATACCTAGTATCCTGTCTACCTGGAGGGGTTGAATGAAATTGTGTGAAAATAAAGGCAGAAAGAGGGAATGAAATAAACCTTCCAATTTCTTTAGCCTAGACAGACAGCTTGCAAGAAAATGTTTACTAAAATAAAATAATAAAAAACAAAACAAAACTTCCTGTCAGGAATTGAACCCCAGCCTTCTTCATAATAGGTGGGGATGCTAATCACTAAGCCAATGAAATATCAATGTAACATTTCATCCTTTTGACTTCCTCTAACGTGGGTGTAAGGTATTTGCCTGTCGAAAATAGGTTCAATCATCAGTGTCAGAAAATTGATTTGAAAAAAGAAACAAAACAGAATTCAGTTTACTTTTTGATCTTTTTTTTATCATTTTCCTGAAGATATACCGGTATTCAAACACATTTTAGAAAAGGATTGAGGGTATTCCACATTGAAAATCAAATGCTCCCCTTTCTATTGTCAATGAGGAGAAAATGGGCAAGGGTCAAGGGTACCCATATCTTGTAATCAGGAACTCTTACAATGATAGTACATTTCTATTGATTTTAGTGGGATCCATTCATCAAAGCATACCTACCTGAACATTTCTATTGATTTCAGTGGGATCCATTCATCAAAGCATACCTGAATAAACCACGTTTCTACATCACATTTTCCTGCCATAAAAAAAACTATCCTAAAAAACCCTTTTCCATCCTTATAAGATATGACAACAATCCCAGCACTGCTCCTATTTCCCCCATCCATACTCAATAACCCAATTCCAAAACCAGACCCAACCAACAAAAGATATATTAACAATCACCCTAAAAAAGAAACCAAATAACAAAACCTCAAAACACAGCCTAAAAATATTGCAACATGAAACCTTCAAACAAGTCAACTCAAAACCAATAATAAAAAAAACAAACCCCAAACAAAAACAATAAATTAGACAATAATTTTGTGTTTAAAAACAATAAAAAAACAAAACAACCTCAATCAACATTAACCTCTCTATCTGCTACAACCTGTCTATTAATTTGTCCTCAGCAATAGGGTGAGATATACAGTGTCTTTCCCTACAACTCAGTAACATAGTGATATAGCCTGCCTTCAATTAAACTCAGTCTTCTTATCTCAGCATTTGATGACACTAATTTATCCAGGAGCAGATAGATATAGATTACAAAGTCAAATCTTAACCCAAGAAAAGCTCGCAAGTTCACGGAGGTAGCATTGCCTCAGTGCGAACATGAATTCTGACTCACAAAGAACAAAATCTAGATCATGAAGTGAGTCGGACCAAAACACAGTGAATAACGTCACTTTATCAATGAATAAGAAAAGGGCAGGAAAAACTCTGAGGTTAATTAAAACATTCTCATTGGCTGGAATCTAACAATATCTTCTCATCAAAAGTACTTTCTTTAATCACACGAGGTAAATGTAAATTTCTGTTAAAGAAGCAAAGGTCTCTTGCCTAAAATGTCAGGCCGCTGCACATCTGTCTCTTGTCATGGACATGCTAGGGGATAATTTCACTGCTTGTTCACTTCTCAATCCAACCCGATCATGCGATAATGTAACCGCTATTGCTTTTTTAGGGTTAAAAGCTAAATAATTAAATGATTACATATATTTCTAGACATATCAAACTATGATTCAAAGATATAAAAGGAAATTCAATCAACAAATCAACTTGTTTGTATAACTTATTATCATTATATTGATTATAGGTATTCTTTTATTACAATCAACAGGAACATTTTTGCCATGGTACAGTAACATATTCTTTATAATGTTAAAGACCCTTTTTGTATTATGCATAATGTAAAATGAAAAATTAATTATTACTAAATTACTATGAATAATAAATACTGTTACAAATTGCAAACTAGTTTCAGTTTAAAAATCATTAATTAATCATACACAAAGACAAAAAGTTATAAGAATATTTCTCACGAATACAACAGATATCAAAATATTTCTCAAAAAACAAATGTACTGACATTTATTAGAACAAGTAATGTACTTATCTCTTGACCATCAGGTATTACTTACTTTTAAAGATGCTTCCAATGAATCAATCACAAAGATTATTTTGACAATGCAATCTAAACTTTATGAGGTATTTCCCCTTCACTGATATGCTTGGGCATTTAATTATTGTATTGTGAAAGATGGAAACGCAGTTCAAAATGTTTGTATTTAACATTATCATGTGATGTCATGAAGAATTCCTATACAATAGCATGAAATAACTGTTTATAACTCATTCATTAATTATCTTTGTTTATAATATCAGTAAGTATTATCAGTGGCCAGCGACATTATAACATGATATTCTTTAACAAAGTAAACATACTATGAGTAATTCTAACATTGTCAAGGCCATTATCACTGAGTATAACATCATTAAAACACATCACAACAGGCAACAAATTATTTGAAAGTATGAATAGCTCTTATAAAAATGGTGCAAGTAGTAGCATTATTTACCCATGAATGTATTGTTAGTAAAATTATCGATATATGCAATACAATCCTAAATTCTGTTAAACATATTGCTTAACTTATAAATAAAAATATGTGACAAAATTCAAAGGTTAAAGAAAAAAAAAGACCCTTTCACTTTACTAAAAAAACATTGAAGTAAAAAAAAAAAATGATAACCATTTTCTGTTATCAGAGATAGGAAGTGGTGACGGAGGGTAGAAAATACATGAGAAAATAGTAGATCAAAGCCATGATCATAACATTGACAAAATAATAAAGGAATGTTGAAGAGGTGGAGCCTTTCACCCGTCCAAGTTTCCTGTAGTAAGCAACAACTTCAGACATGTCATTTTGAATTAAGGGACGATAACCTAGATCTTTGGTTGCTCTTTCAATGCTGAAGGTGTGATTCATTCCACTCTTGTACACCTGCAATGATGAAGATGGAGAAGTTTTGGACACTTTATAAGCTATGGAAGGCAATGGTTACTATCGCTGGGTCACAGGTACCTGATATAACATAACATACCTGCCTACTTGAAAATTTCATAATCAATAACCAATAAAAAAATTCATCAGTAATGGTAAAATGTCAGTAATACTAAACCAAACAAATAATACTACTTTCGACACTGCGTCTACCGACGAGGGCAGAGATTCCGTGTCAAGTCGGTGACGTCACACATCGCCTGCCAATGACGCAGATGTGCCGAGAGGGCATCAAGGTTTATTGTTGCATGCGGTAACTAAAATTAAAAAAATTTTCTTCTCCAACACGACCAAATTGCTGTGAAATCAAAATCCGTAATACTTCTTCCATTTCCGTAAGTCCAAAATTGTCACCGAATTTCCATAGAAATTACGGACGATCCGTAAAAGTAGGCAGATATGATAAAACATACATCTTCAGGGGTTTATTATTGAGGATTTTGAGGTGGTGTAAGGAAAGGTGGTGGGAGGTGGACTGATTTTCAAATCTAATCTAAATGTATCTAGTACCTTGGTACAAAATAGACGTATTGATGAGGTTATCAACCTAAGTCCTAATTTGTATTTTTGCTCTCTTCTTAATAAAAAAAATAATATCAACGGATACACTTGTTTCATAGACATAGCTTAGCCATGTTCACGGTGTAATACAATGAAGAAACAATACCAATAACAAAACTTTTTCACACCAGGGAAGGAAGCAATAGTTAACAGTAAATGAATTTGAAAATTTAAATTGTAACAGATAAGTTTTAACTGAGACCAACGGTTAAACAGAATAAAGTCATCTAAACCTACCAGGCAGTATATATATGATATTTTGTTGGTGAGCCAAATAAAATGCAGTTTATGACTATATGATTTTGGTATATTCTTTACTTCATTAAAGACAGCAGAAAAATGACAAAAGGAACAAAAAAGGTTGAGAACGAATCACAAATTATTATTATTATTATTATTATATGAAAATTAAAACTAAGAGGAATGTGCTACATGTGTATTTCCGAGCAAAACTAATAAATCTTCCGAATTAAAACTAAACAATCTTTAACAGATACAAACCTCAGTGCGAGTCAAAATTGGTTGAAAGTTGTAGATAGGGCTAACTATTGCATGGACGATTTCTGTAAACCACGCTAAGAATGAGGAAAAAGAAAACATAGGTTGTCACTTATTGGAGGTGACAATATCTTGGGATACTTCTCTGGGTAATCAATGCTCCGCAGCAACCTGCAGCTCAGACTATATATGTAAATAAATGACCGATCTATGCCATGTTTAGTCTTTGGTGAGAACTAATTGAGCTAATTATCTTTAAGATCTAGTGGCCCTGGTTTTAAAATATATTTTCATTGATTTCCTACAAAAACAAAAAAAAAGAAGAGATTTAATAATAAACTCAAGATCAATGAATGTATTTCATGTTAGGCTGGATCTCACCAGAATAATTTAACATCGCTTGGAAGTAAGAAGACAGAAAAGTATCACCTTACTGACTATATTATAATTTAAAAAATAAGATAAAAACTTGAAATAGATAAATAAGTAAAGAAATAAATATATGTGAATGAATAAATAAATAATACATATATAAATAATAACTAAAATTAAATAAATGAATAAATGCATATTATCTATAATAACTCACGGGAATTAAATGATTTTTAAATAATCCCATTTATAAGTAATGTAACATTTATTCAACATACCAATGTAAAAGATCAACCAAAGTGGAAGGTTTATCTTGGGATAAGAATAGCCAAGACCTACAAACTGTTAGAAAGAACAAAAAATCAATTTTCCCCATATAAGATGTTAATACGATATACCAGTACATATAATTAACCCAAACAAGCCTGTGGAAAATGTAAAGTTTGTTAAACCTGAAGATCCCTTCTTATTTTCTTTCCCCAGTCTGATGCAATTTCATGGTGAATTGACCACAAAGCAATCTCAATTGACTTGATATTTGGTATGTGTAAGCTTAGAAAAGGAACAATATTTGAATTACACATTTCTTTGACATAGAATGAGAAAAAGAGTAAAACACAAAATTGTAACAAATATAGGGAGTTTTACTGGGGATCATGGGAAGACGAGTTTAACCAAAAATCAGAGGGAAAATCCTGCATTCAAGAAAATAGATTATTTTCTTTTCTTAACCATTACATTATTGACTACTCTGTATTGGAGTAAAATAAAAAAGCAACAAATTGTCTTAATAACTTAACAATAAAAATTATAAAAATTGCATAACGTTTTAGTTTTCTATACACATTCCTCAAACAAAAACAAGGCGGGATTTATGTCTTTCAATTAGCATATCTACATAATGAATAGAATGTGAGAAATAATATATTGATCGTATTACATTCCACGATCTATTATTACATCTATTCCACAATATCATGTGAATCTGTCTGTATTATCGGACTTACCAACATTCCGAAAAATTCAAAGTTATTGATTGGTTTTCCGTCACAAATGTAATAAGCCTTTCCTGCCTTGGGAAGAGAAACCATTATACAAGTGTTAACGATAAAGATTTACAATGGAACACTCAATGAAGATTGCAAAGCTGTTTGATATGTTACAACAAATGTCACTATATGCATTCATTTTTATTTCTCAATCAGTGAATTAGAGATTTGCTATGTTTTATTGTAACGACACATGTATAAATACATAAATCACAGAAACAAATTAATTGCCTTAAATTAAATATATAGGCTATATTAGAAATCACCCTCAATGATACTCTTGATAATGAGAAATACATTTTCACAATTTCCGGTAAGCTGATTACATTCATACTACATGTATATATGACAATGTAAGGGTTGTGTCACCCAAGGAAGATAACTATGATTTCCTTACAATGTAGAATGTTTCTCTTATCTCCCTTTGTACATTTCCTTCCCCTGATAACATGGAATTGAATCCTAGGCTTTAAGTAGAAATTCTCAAGGTAAGCGTAAATTATTCAAAAAGGAAAGCAATCAAAAGGAAAGGGTATACGATTTTATGACCTGTGTCTTTTACATCATTACCTCTTTCTCCTCCACCTTAATTGCCTCCTCTTCATCATGATCATCATTGTCATCAACTTCATTATCATCATCATCTTCTTGCTCTCATTAAAACTATACGTTATGTTAGAATATCAGACAAAATGATGAAACAAATTGAGAAAAATAAAAACAAAAATGAAAACAACCAAAAAACTTACTGCGCTGTCCTTGGCTGGCCCCAAAGCTTCCGCTGCCAGAATGTGACCATGGACCAGGTTGTTCACATGACAGAAATCAACACAGGCATCTCTACGACCAAATGTGAAAAGCACTAGCCCTTGCTCTAGTAATTTCTGAAGTAGATACACAAAGTAAAATTGATGGAAATAAAATGGGCCCTAATTGGAAGACATTGCATACATACTAAATCGAGATTGATCGCTTGAAAGGTCATAATTAAGCCTGTGTACATTTCAGAATATCAATTTTTTAAAAATCCATTAAAAAGATATACTTTTATCTCTGTAATATTGCTCTTCTATGTGAAGCACAGATAGGGATAACCCAGTCGTCAGCTGCAGCGCTGTGCAAGGTACAGAGATGGGCTAAAGGGGTAAATTATCTTGCAAAAGGAAAGACCCGATGCTGAAGCGAGGAAATAAATCGGGACAATGTGGCTTAAAGTGCCGTTAATCCCTACCCCACTACCTCACAATATTGTTTTCATTTCATGGGTTAAGAGATATGGCCTTATATCGACATAATTTTTGATATTTTGTAAAATGTTCAGTGATTGTTGTGCTATGGTAGGGTTACATGTATCTGATTTTAAGCACGTCTTTCTGCAATATTTCTACCTGTCAGTTTTCAACAATCATTACAAATAACAAAATATTGTTTTTCATCCTCTCTGTGTTCAATAGAAGAAAGAAAAAAAATGCTTGGTGCAGCATTATTGATGTCATTTCGTGGAGAGGGACGACCTTGAATAATGTAATTTCAACTAAATCAAATGACACCATTTAGAGTCTTTTCTCACCACAATCCTTGGTATATGTCTCTGTTCCCCAGGTCCGTAAACTCCTGCCAAACGTAAAGCGCAAGTCCGAAGGGTCGAACCATCGTCTGTTGTTTCTCCATTGGCTGCTAATATTTTCTTTTCAGCACAAGTCTTTGTCTTGGAGTAGTGGTCTGTGAACTATTATAGGGGCGGAAACAAATATTCATATAGAATACAAAGCAACCTCTGAATTTCTATGGAGATGTAAAAACAAATGGAAATATGACATTCTGAAAGACTAATATTGATCAATGAATGAAAAGTGTACTTCGTTTGTCATATTATTATTATTATTATCATCATCATCATCATCATCATCATCATCATCATCATCATCATCATCATCATCATTAATAGTAGTAGTAGTAGTAGTAGTAGTAGTAGTAGTAGTAGTAGTAGTAGTAGTAGTAGTAGTAGTAGTAG
>JASKDV010196018.1:0-11219 GCA_032466395.1 Aegires albopunctatus
AGAGAGAGAGAGAGAGAGAGAGAGAGAGAGAGAGAGAGAGAGAGAGAGAGAGAGAGAGAGAGAGAGAAAGAGAGACAGACAGACAGACAGACAGACAGACAGACAGAGACAGAGAGAGACAGAGAGAGGGAGAGAGAGAGAGAAAATGGCATTCTAATGTAATTTAACAGAATTATTTCATTCATTCCTTTCCCTGAAAATTAGAAATATTAAGAACATATCATTGGTGACCTCATATATCACATGAGTATTCACTTTCATAATTTTCACAAATGATTCTAGAATGACCATATTAGTATGCAATCATTTCTACCGAAGATTTCTACAAGCACGAAAGGTGTACCACTTGCATTTTATCCGTTAATATTATTGATTTATAGTCAATGTACCCCCAGTGATACAGAGTCACAAATTCTAATGTAAATAACACCACTCCTGATTTCAAACGTGACGGATTTCAAGATAAAGACCAGTTCTTTTCTAAGTTCACATGAAGACATGTACATAAATTAGGCTAAATGATAATAAGAGAGCTGAACATCGGGCTCCGTGTCACTGGATGTGTAGTATCACTGGGGATACATTCTTTCGGTATCTTTTATTGTAATTTTAGAATGAAAAAAAAAAAAAAATCTTTCATATTTTCGATGACAAAAATCTAGAACAATTTTGATATTGAATTTTAGTTCTTCAAAATGTGTGGCACCAATTCCGAGGTGCTGTGCAAGAAGCCGATAAGCCCTATCTAAAAAATGACGAGTTATTGATTAATATAGAATCATTTGGTCCAGTTAAATGTGGTTTGAATCATTATTTGAAAAGGTTGAGGTCATTTACTCTCAATCATTTTTTCCCAATCACCATGATAATTCCAATCCTTACAAAGGCAAAACGACTAATCTTCAAAAACCCGATTTGTGGTATCTTTCATTTCATCGGGTTTATCATACCCATTTTATCACGTGTCAAAAGTATAGCGACACTTATCTCCATTAGAAATGATATTTTATATGTTTTGAAGTAAAGCGTTCATTACTTTTGACACTCACAGTTTTGAAAGTTTTCTACATGTTTGTCGGAATTGAAAAAAGCGGAGGTACATCGGGTTTGGCTTTGCATTGTAGAATATCCAAGCATTGTGTTTTCTGAAATGTGCTTTCCAGCTTCATGCACGGCATCACAGAATTTATAATAAATTTCTCAACAATTCTATGATTTAAAGGGAGATAATAGGAGAAGATTGCTTACTTTATCTTCATTATTTTGTCACATTACCAAATATGAAAAAAAAATAAAAATAGAAAAAATACTAGAACTCACCTTCATCATCAAAACAACCGTGTTTAGAGCAATAAGGGACATAATAAAATACTCAAACTTGGGCGACTGAACCAGTTTCCAAATTTTATACTTGAGAGAATTGGTGTTCTTTGGCATGAAACGGCAAAGGGGTTTAGCATTGATGGCAAAATCAACACATTGTTTCTGAAATAGAAATCATGGATTATAAATAATAATAATAATAATAATAATAATTGTTGCAGCTATTAAAGAAGATGTACAGATGCATTTCTTTGCTCTTTCACATCTGGTAGAGTATCAACGGAAAAGACTTTAGAACCAAGCGATGAAGGCACAGGGTTCATTTTTAATGCACACCTCGCGCCACACAGGAACAATTTGACCCATTGCAACTTTGTACATTGCGTCAGATGTCCCTTTAAATCAATGACAAAGGGGGCCAAAAACATTAGAGCAACAGCAAAAATGACAACTGAGAGAGAGGGGAAAAGGTAAATTTTAATGTTAAAATCTTAATATAACAAACAGCAAATAGTACAAAGTGAGAAATTGCGGTTGCCCAACGTATACAAAGACACAAAGGTCATGACCCATTGGTTTCAGAATGCATGGGACATTTGATCCATATGATTGTTTCGCAGAAATGAACCCTGAAGGCAAGACGTTGATTAGCATTGTTATTTGACTATCATTTAATAATAATAATAATAATAATAATAATAATAAAAATAATAATAATAATAATCTAAATCCATCAATTCATTTTCTACCTGATTCTTATCTATTTCTAAATCCATCAATTCATTTTCTACCTGATTCTTATCTATCTCTAAATCCATCAATTCATTTTCTACCTGATTCTTATCTATCTCTAAATCCATCAATTCATTTTCTCCTTGTTCTTGGAAAGTGATGATGATCAAAGCAACGAAGATGTTGACGAAGAAGAATGGGAAGACGATGGTGAAGACAACGTAGAATATGGCCATTTCCATCCTGGAACCGGGCTTTGGCCCTCTGTCTTCATATGTTGAGTCCATGGAATGCTTCAATACACTGTGAAAAAGAATTACACCTTTGAATATAAGCTAAGGTTAAAAGGTCAACAGAAGCTAAAACTGTGCTAACGAAATTGTAAATCTTAATTATAAGCTAAAACTACTGTGATACGCTTAAAACAAAAAATTAAACAAAGAGAGACAGATTCTTGACTATAATAGATCCCCGCCCCTTCTTTTATTTTTGTCTTCTAATCATTTGACTCACTACCTAAATCATGATTGTTTATTTTCATCGTTCTTATCTACCATTGACGAAAAATTAAGATCTGTAATATTATTATTATGCATTACAGCAGAGCTCATGATAAAGGTGTCTAAAGTTTTTTAAATACTATGCAGCTTAGCATTGTTATTTGGCTATCATTCAATAATAATAATAATAATAATAATAATAATAATAATAATAATAATAATAACAACAACATATATTGATAAGGTGCTTTTTCTCTAGGGTGACATAAAGGGAAAAGAAGAAGGCAAGCATGACGTACTTAAAATTATAATTCATTTTTAAAAAATAACATAAATAAAAAACCAAGAAATACTAAAACAAAACACCAACAAACAAGCATACATATAAATATCTTTAAACAATACTAGGTAGTACCTAACGACTCAACTATCTATCGACCTTGTCTTCTTTTACGTCACTCACCTTGGCCATCCTTCACCAGTTGTTACGGTAAACAATGTTAACAAAGCATTCATGATGTCATCATAGTGAAAATCTTGCCGTAACCACTCCCTGTCTTTGACCGTTGGTTGGTCGTTGTTAGATTCATACTCAAAGAATTGACCTCTGTGGATTGAAAGCAATTTGACCTCGATTGGAATCTGACATTAATTGGTCTAGCAAGGGACATAACTCTAATGTGCAGCTGTAAACGCAAACACTCTTTGGGGATTGAGTGACTCACTGAAGACCGACCTATTTTATACATTTTCAAACCAACATTTGGGTAAAATGTTCTAATCACCTAAGAGAGCTTTGATTTTATTGAAAGTATCAATGTAATTTCGGCCTGATTTTTAATTATATTACCATTATTGTTATTATCATTAAGATTTAGAGTGCTCATTCATCTGGAGGTTTTATATTATTATGTAGGAAAAAAATAAGAGAGAAATGTATCGGTTACATGTATATTTATTTCTTTCAAATTCTATTTAGTCTAGTTCTATATGTATAAACGTCTTTGTGAATATCATGTACGTGTGTGAATGTGATAATGTTTATTGATATTGTAAAACGTTCAGAGCCTGGCTACTTCCAAGGGTTGAGCGCTATATAAGTACCATTTATTATTTTTATTATGGATTACTTACTGACACTCATCCCTAGTAGATTTGGATTCATCTGTGCAGTAAAAGAATCTTCCTTTGAACAATTGTACAGCAATGACGGCAAATATAAATTGGAATAGGAGATACACAATGAGAATGTTGGACACGTTTTTCAATGAATTCACTACACAATCAAACACAGCCTGGGGAATATCAAAAACAGATAAATAAATAAATAAATAAATAAATAAATAAATAAAGAAAGAAAGAAAGAAAGAAAGAAAGAAAGAAAGAAAGAAATAAAGAAATAAAGACATGAAAATGAAAATGCTGCTGCTGTAATTTCACTACAAAATATGGTGATAGAAGTTATGGAAAGATTGGAAATTTAATTTGGAATTCTCTTCGGCAACTAGGATTTACAGGAAATAACGCAATAAATTACAATACTGGGCTTTTTTTTTTTACCCTTAAATAATCTATTAGATGTATGTAGAACTACACTTTAATTTGAGTTGCTTCAAATATCAAAATAGCTGTAAATAAAAGTGGTTAAAATTATTAACAGCAGTTACAAACTTTAAAGTAAGCATGACAAGCAAAGTGATCAAGGTAGAATGACCAAGCAGCTAAAAATTTGAGGCTCATTGTTGTCATGAAACAAAACCATTTATTTAGAGATTATTTTCCATCACAACCAGCAGCCTTCAATGAGCCCAGCTACTTGGCTTATTCTTCTTATGTACGCTTTGGACCTAACACAAAATGTTATATTATTACATTTAAAAACTGTAACAAACCTTGAGCTTTGGCACTCTGTTGATAGTCTTTAAAGGACGTAGAACTCGTAACACTCTTAGTGACTTGATCGTGTTCAAATTTTTACCAGCGCTATCACTGTGGAGAAAAATGATAAATAAAAGTTAGACTTACAACATGACGAAACATCGTTGATCAATTGTAACAGTCGGCGATTTTGACAAAATAAGCGAATGATGACAAGACACAATCTCAAAAACAAAAATCATCCCTTTCAATCCATTAGTATCTTTCAGATCAGACCCAAACTAAATACTAGAATAGCGTATTTCTAAATAAACAACTGAACACAAATATAAATAAATTATCTAATAAAAAGATGAGGATTACCAAACTAATAAAACTCACAAAAATATACGCCTTGCGATCTGGACCTAAATTATACTATGCAGGAACCACTGAATACAACAAATATATCCTATGCTATTTTTTTTTAAGCTTAATTCATTTCAAAGTACTATTCAAAACCAAATTATAAAAAAAACAAACAAAAACAAACTAAGAACAAAAAATACAACAAAACCATGAAATCTTCAACACGATTATACAAAAAGCGCTATGCTCAAAACACAAGCACACAAACTCGTACACAAAATTCACTCACACCGATACAGATAATTAAATAACAACTCTGATGCCTTCAACGTCTAATTAACTAAGTCCATACAACTATCCATCACGAGATGATTTCAAGTTACAACTTGACAATAAAGTAATTGCTGAAACATTAAAATGTCTTAGTCATTAGACCATTAAAATCAAAAGTTTTTACTTTTTGTTGATCAGTAAGCTCTTAAGAACGTAAGATCGAATTATTAATCAATGTTTTAAGTCAAAAGTAAAAAGAATAACATTATAATAAATTTAGCAATTTTAAGGACATTTGTTGTATTCTGGTAATAAGTAAAAGAACTTGAATATATATCAGAATCTATTCGTTATAAAAAATCAAACTGTCTTTTACCCAACGTCATTATTTGTTAGATAACTAGATGGAATAGTATACTACAAAGCATAAATATTATCATATATCATTGAAATGTCAAAAACTAGAATTCTAAAAGTTATTTATAAATTTCTAGCTACGACAAAGAATCAAAATGCACCTCTACAGGAAACAAAGCAACAAATAAAAAAAGTGATATCATTACGATGCATGACCTTTGCTCTAAGAATACGGTAATTGTTTTAAGTCTTTAATCAACCAATAATGCAATTTGCAACAAGATATACAATATGGACTATTTTTATTTGATTTTTTAAAAACACATTATGAAAGAAATTCACGCACTAGCTTTGTTGTTGGTACCAGGACCATGGTGCAGTTAGGTTTAAACAATGTGCATCATATCACCATTCTTAATTACATCTAAAAATGTCTTAATCACTAAAAAATATTTATTTAATTATCGTGTACATCAACCAGGTGGTGCATAAATTATGTCAAGTGTCAGGTGTCGGGTGGTGAAAAACGTTACACTGGCTTCTGTTTTTACAAATCCATCTTCTAAGAACTTCTCTGCGGATTTCGAAGAATCTTTGTACAATATCTAGTTCAATACAATAGCAGGTTAAGGACTAAATAGGCTTAAAGACAACTTTAAATGCTCTTTGTAGAATGCCCGGGAATCTTTTTCATAGGGCAAAGTACAATTTATTTCTAATGATTACCGTGTTTTGCTTTTCTTTTACAGGAATGAAATTGTATTTTGTTGTAAGTCGTCCGGGTCATTCATCAAAGTTCTCTCTACAACTCCAAAGCAAATGCATTTAAATTCTTATCACATCTATATATGTAAATCAGTCATTTTAATGACAGTTAATAACTTCTTCTTCCTCGCCGGCCTATCCTGGTGTGGACGTAGCATCCCTGACAATACCTCGAAACACGCTTCTGTTCTGTGCCACTCTTCCTGTCTGCCTATGTCGTCATTCTTAGGACTTTTGTAACATCCTCTTCCCGTTGTTTTGATAACTTAGTTATTTAAAAATCGTTATTTTAGGTTTAATTAACATTAATTAAATGTCCATGCAAGGCTGTTGTGATTTCAATGTTTTATAAAGTGAACAAAGGTAAAGGGTACGACTAGATGACACTAATAGATGTACTACATAGAAATAATGTTATACGTGATAATGGAATCCTATCTCTATCTCTGAATAAAAAATGTATTTTAAAAGTGAACACGAAAAGTTTGTGAAAACAATTCAATAAGCACTGAGCAAGAGATAGAATCCTGGAAAAATTATTTGTAAAAATAATATAATATTCCCTCCAATTTTAAACTGCCTTAGAGAGCATTTTAGATTAAAATATTCTTCTTCTTCTTTCTTTCTTCTTCTTCTTTTTCTTCTTCTTCTTCTTCTTCTTCTTTTTGTGCATTTTGAATTAGATTGTGCCTGCAGCCCTCAAAAGCTGGTAATGAAAAACCAGTAGCACATTATTATCTTAATGAATTACGCTTATCAAGTGGTGGGTCTCAAAGCAGTTTAATTTTAATATGGGTAGATAAAGTGATTTTATGATCTTTTATTGATTTATGTTTAAAATTGATTACCATGCCGACTAATATTCAAGAGACAATCGGATAACATTGATTTATTAATAAAACTTTTCTTGTACCGCGCAAATATAAATAGTGTTTTTTAAAGACATCAATCGAGGTATTTATTGTTTACAACAAACATGAAGCCAGTTGACAAGAGATAATAATATTATACATAAAACATGGATACATTGAAGAGATCTTTTTTGGGGGGGTTGTGTGTTTTTAAAATTTGGCCAGGTGCTGGATGCTAATTAAATAATTTGATAACTTTTCACTCCAACCAGTGTGTGTGTGTGGAAGGATTTCACATGGAAATGAAACTGGGGGAAACACATACAATTAATTATGTGAGTGAGTGGGTGTGTGTGTGTGTGAGTGTGTGTGCATACAGGATATTGATCCAGGTCTAATCATGCCTTCCAAGATCCTCAAAACACGAAATAAATCACATGCAGTGGAGTCGTTATCGATAGCCTTGTCTAATTCAGTAAGTCGTTAACAACAGTCTATATGGAGTTTGAAGTCAGCTATTTCAGTTGTAGATTATCTGATCCACGAAAATTTGATGTTTAATTATCGTTATCGAACAAATACAATTATATGATCCTATTTTGATAAATTCTTTGACTGATTCGTAGAAATATGAGATACTTTTATCCAATATTCATATTATCATTATTTCTAATTCAGAATAATTCAACATTGCGTAGGCCCATTCTGACTTGATGGACGATCTGGTAGCATGTTGCACTAAGCCTGGCCAATGTCAATTGAGGAAGCATGGCTGCCCAGGCACATTTCCTACCCCTCAGATCTAGACTTTTCCTACTTAATACAGAGGAGAGACAACTTAAATACGTCTGAGTAGGAGAAGCTTGAAGGGGTATTACTCTAAATACCCTGAAAGACCATGGTAGAAATTGAATTTTTGCAAAGATGGAGGCTGGAGTGGCTTGTTCTTATTGATTTTCAACCACCGAGGGTTCTTTTACATGCGCAAAGGCACATGGGACCTCCAAATTTATCATCCGTCTCTGATAGGACTAGACACTTATATCCTGAATACCACAGGATAAGGGAACAGAAGAAATTCAGAAAAATTGGATTTCAACATAGAGCACGCACCGACCAAGATTTGAACTCGTGTCATTACTTCATATAATAATACTTTTACGATTAATTATACGAGTATCAGTATTTTTTTTTATCCCTTGTTGCTGTCATAGTATTTAGAGTCTTATGTCCATAGCATATTATGCTTTGATCTTGGCTGTTTTTCATACCTGTCGTATACATTGTGTAAGCAATATTTCCTTTATTATCAACAAATTTTAAATATTAATTTCTAGACAGGTTGACGACGAGATATGAGATCACAACACTGGAGAGCATGATGCAACTGCTATGAGAACATTGTCATGGATATTACGAGTCTCAGAACATTTCTTTTCGGAAAGATGGGAGAAAAAAAAAAAAAAAAACAATATGAGAAGAGACTAAAATGTGTTTGTAAGAAAAACACTACAGGTATACAGGTATCATACCTCTTGCTCCTATCAAGGCAATCAGAATGGATTGTTGGGACGGGGGGCAGGGGAAGGGGGGGAAGGAAGAAATTTCATGAAAGGCAAGCGGCAAAATTAGAATTTTAAGCAGGGAGTGCAAAAAAGACATACTGGAAGCAGATGGCCAGTTATACGTAGATAGAAACAAAGCAATCGTTTAAGAAACTTAAGCAAATTAAAACATTATTTTAACTGGGGAGGACTTTTCTTTAAAAGCATTATAAATTATTATGCAATTAATAGATTAATTTAATAATATAATGAACATCACAAAAAAATCAAACATTCCTCTCATGAGCATTAAATAAAATTTATACTCTAAATATTGTAAAACGTAAGCAAATCTTAGCCTGTCCTGTTGATTTTGATCAAAGTGTCTTACCAGACAAACATACAATTTTTAAAAAAATTTCTTTTTTTACCAGGCAAAGCTTGTCTTGTCTATCCAGAGTTGAACAACATTTGTATGATTAGATGTTTATTCAATTATTATTATTTATATTGTTTTCCAATTTTATATGCACTTTGATTTGCCCACTCAGAATCAATTGTTAACTTTCCCTTAAGTCACTGATTGGTTACCAGCATCTATTAAGAAAGCTGAAAAGTTACGCACACAATTTATCGTAAACGTAATAATACGTATTAACTAAAAATATTGAAAAATAACCTGCAAAGAAAAACACATATGTCAGAAATCAAGGAATATGTAAATATGTCAACAGCCTTAAAGCAGAAAATGCACAAGTTCAAAGCATACAAAGATAAACGGAACAATATTGACCCTGTCCCCCGCTTCCTGACTAATAAAAAGCATTATTTTTATCAATTTTACAAAGTGATGAATGTTGGAGAACTGTTTGTTAGGATAAAAAAACAACAACAACGAAGCAACCATGTTGAAAACACATTGAAAATTGATTAAAGCAGATTCTCCATTTTCTTCTTATTCATAATTTTAACAAAACCGTTTTTAAAATTATCTTAAACACAATGTCTAAATACACAAAGATACATTTTCAACAACAATCAAGTTGAACTGAAACCAAAGAGAGAGAAATAGCCATCTGACTGAAGCACGACAAAATTCTTTTTCTTTTCAACGACAAAAGAGCGCAAGAGAATAAGACAGAAAAAATCATTCCAAAAGTATGGTAGAAATTAAAATCAATTTTCTAGCACATCTGCAAAAACAAGGAAAAGGACATCGGTATTAATGATGAATGAGATGACTCACGAGAAATGAAAGAAAGAAGGAAAGAAAAAATAAACAAAACAAAGAAAAGAATAATTTAATAATACAAAAGAGAGACATCATGTCAAAAGGATGAATGTAACAGATCTGGTACAACATAAAATACACAACATATTAAACTGCGCTATTCTTAAAACTTATGGAAATGAGCAAACAAAAGTACTTTCTTTCTTTTTAAATGGATCACAGTATAACATAAAGCCTTATTTGAAATTCACTGTTCTAAGACTGAGAACAATATTTTAGATCAATATTTGTTTTTTCAATATCTGTATCTTTTTTTTATTTTGGGTGGGTTTTTGTATTCTTTTTCATTTTTTTTTTTTTTTTGGGGGGGGGGGGTATTTTTTTTTTGTTTTTTTTTTTTTTTTGCATGTACCAAAGAAAGGGATTGAAATTCTCTAAGGTAAAAAACAAACAAACCAAAAACTAGATTGAAATTCTCTAAGGTAAAAAACAAACAAACCAAAAACTAGAGAAAAGAAAAGAAAAAAAAGAAAATACTAAACAATTTTTAAAAACAAATAAATATCTCTTTGAAAAAAAAAAGAATTAATAGTGACTAAAGAATAGCTAAAATCTAGATCTAGATCTAAGTTTAAATAAATAAATAAATAAATGAATAAAAAAAATAAAAAAATAAAAATTAATACATGAAAATAAATAAATAAATAAATAAAAATAAATAATCATGACAGACTAAGATAACAAATTTTGATGACAAAATATAGATCTGTATGAAAGAGGTTGAGAGAGTTTAAAATCTTATATTCATATATCTTTGCATTCTACGATTATAGGTACAACAGAACGAAACTACTACAAAGAGGGCTTCCGAAAAATGTTAGCAACAAAACTAGCAAGGAGTTGGGAGGTAGCTAGACACGAACAGGTCTCTTCTGCCCGTTCAATCTACACGTCTTTGGTTAAACTTACCGATCAAATGCACTGAAACCAGCAAATTAAAGAAGAGAAGAAAAAAAAAATCAAAAACATAGAAAGAAACCCAAAATACAAAAAAAAAAAAAAAAAAATTGTTAGAAAATAGCACAGCTTTTACGGAAAGTAATCATGTAATGATATGGAAATAACGCAATCATAATCATCAACGTAATCATTAACATAAATCAATTAGACTTATTACGTCATTTAATCTCAGTATTAGTTTCACACATCATAAAAATAAATTCTATCAAAAATGTCAATGAGATAAAAATGGATGGCAACAAAGACACGCAACTAATGACAACAATGACATCTTTTATGAATGAAATTAAAATAAATAATCATAAACAAAAAGCTTCACCTGAATGCGTTGGGGGGGGGGGGGGGGGGGGGGGGGGGGGGGGGGGGGGGGGGGGGGGGGGGGGGGGGGGGGGGGCGG
>JASKDV010196029.1:0-11218 GCA_032466395.1 Aegires albopunctatus
AAGAAGAAGAAGAAGAAGAAGAAGAAGAAGAAGAAGAAGAAGAAGAAGAAGAAGAAGAAGAAGAAGAAGAAGAAGTGGTATATAACCCACCAAGGGTTAAAGTTCAAGGCGCCAGTTAATTTCGAAGGTGGCCTAAGGGGTGTGAGCAATATCCTTGAAGTCAATATCAGGTTGAAACGAAAGGAATAGGAATAAAGAAGTGGAAAGGTTTGACAGGGATATGAGTGGCACCCCCAATTGGCAGATTTAAAGATAACATACTTAAATCTATTGTAGAAATTATGGGAAAAAAAGGTAATTAAAATAGGTGAGTGTGGGAGAGTTAAACATGAACACACCAAAAAAGCACCATTGGCGTCAGAAACGCACGAACCTCTTTAAAAGCGTTCGACTACCCAAGCTAAAAGTCCCTGGCTCAAACCCTTGCAGGCTTGAATCTGAAATCTTAATTTGTCAGGGTTCCTTCTACTCCCCTATCCTTAAGTTGGTATGATGTAATCAATGTTCATATTTTACGCGGTTTTCGTTGGTGTTGTTTTTTAAATTCAATTTTCAGGTGATTATTATTTTGTAGTTTGTTTATTACCTTGTTTGTTTCCTTTTAAGAAACAAAAATAAGTAGTACACTATGACAATAATATACTAACATTTTGGGAGATTAACATTTCTAAGAAATGAAGAAGCATTGCATATAAGTCAGGGTAGGCACGACATTATGCATGGGTCAACGTGACATAGTCTCTAGTAGTCCTTGGCACGGGTCGATAAGTTTCGTACATACCCTAATCTGGCAGCGAAGAGAAAGACCATAATCACACCGTAATCTTAATTTCAACTTGAAAACGACGATTGAAGGGAAATAACTGTGTAACGCCCGTGACTTAAGACTTGAATGGCGGATACAGACGTCGTGGGAAATTCGTGAACATAACAACAAAGTAGGGTGTGCCTAACTAGGTTTTTATTTTCATTTTCTCTCCAAAACTCCCAAGGCGTCAAACTCTACATTCCCAGAGATCGGGGTGGAAACGAAGAACAACCAATTCCTTTATGTACAAGCATTAATTCGAGAACAAATAAATAAAAGCACCCACAATAGCTTCTCTTTAAGGTTATATCCATTTACACTCGTTTGTTTAGTCTCATACGCGACGAGATTTTAGAGTTCTATTGTTGACATTCTACGTACGGCTCTTATAAAACCATTCTACCATAGCATTTTGTGATTTCACTTCTTCCCCTTTACGCGATAAGTAAATAGAGGCATAACAATTTATGCCATGGAGCTTGAGTTTTTGTTTTTTGTCGTGTTGGGGTTTGTTTGTTGTTGTTGTTTGTTTTTTTTCGCTTTTTATTTCTCTTTCTTTTTGCAATGGAATAGTTATTTTGAATTAAAATCAGTAGGCCCTATAAAACTATACCTTAATCAAGTAAAACGGACTTGAACGCGGTAACAATTGTTGCGATTATCCGATTGTTGAAGTAATCTGTCCCGGTAATGATGGAATCCTTCCATCCATCCATTGCACTCTGGTTGGGTACGGTAATTAAGTCTAATAGTATTATTAGGCCTAGTCGCTGTGAACCCGATGGCTCACTCACATGGAGCGTGTCATCGGGTAGTCTCGAGATTAGCTAAACGGCCGGTTCTCGGTCGGCTAGGAGAGGCTCGGCGTACCCTGCAGCTCTACCAACGAGACGTCAAACGACCCCTACTACCATACCATACTAATAATACCATACCATGGATCATTTCGCTAATAGGACATTTCGGTACGCCGGTTAGCAAAATATACAACATGTCTACCACTAGACCATGATGTGAACATACAATTTGTAAGTTATTGCATTAACTCTCATCCAACCAAATGTCTACCACTAGACCATGATGTGAACATACAATTTGTAAGTTATTGCACAAACTCTCATCCAAGTTCAAGTAAAAAAACATCTAAAGTCATGTGAAACGTTTGTCTGTTTTTTAATGTAATATTTAAAAAGTAATATTTGTATTATATTGGTCAAAAGTGATTATCACATTAAACAATCAGGCAAGTAACAATGGATAGATATGAAGAATGTGAACAACAAATAACGGTCATAGCTTGAAACAAAAACAAATCCAAAACAAGGAACTAATTAAATAATCAGCGATCCAACAAATGATAAGTTAAGACAGACATTAGGCACCTTATTCAATTTCTTTGTACACATTCATCATTCTAGTAAACTTGGATTAGCATTTCAATGTTCAACTCAGTGGATAAATTAAGTTGATTAGAAGAATGGAGGCAGTGGACAAGAGCCCTTAAAGAAAACAATTAGATATAATATTTTAGTACAACATTCATTCACATTATTATTGTTATCTAATCTCTAAAACGTAAATAAATCATAAAATGATGACATTTTTAGGCCACTGCTATGGTGGCAGACTAATCCAGACATTTTTTGGAAGAAAATAGCTGCAAAAGAATTTATCATAAAGTGCATGAAATTCACTCACAACATTGCCTGTGACTTATGTCAAATAAGTATTAGCAAGCCAAGATCAGCCATGATGGATTGAGTATGCAACTATTCTTATCCAGAAATAAGTCTGGATCAGTCTTATCCTTTTGGTAGTGGCCTAAGGTTGGTCAATTGTTCAAAGGAAATCCTTTCTCTCTGTATACATTTGCATACTTAGAAATATTGTTTTTTAAAGTACTAAATATTCTTTCTAGTTCTTATAATCTCAAATAAAGCTTTACAAATGTACCATATATGAGTAAATGAATTTCAAAATTTCAAGAGAAAATACAATACACAACTATAGATAATATTTTGTACGAAGTGTTAAAAAACTACAAACCAATTTTGTTGAAATCATTTCATTAATCTAAAGAAAATTGTAGAGTTTAAGAGCTTTCTTTTTTTATTTCCTTTTTTTTTTACTCTACAAATGTTGTGTAAACATGACTTGAGTTTCATGTTAATTGATTGTTACTTTGCTGGAAATTCTCAAATATATAATTATTGTATAACTAACTCTTGTCCCTGAATCAATTCAGATGAACAACATGCTATTTGGATAATGACCCCTGTGGAAATATATATGTATATCTTCAATTTAACATTCATAAAACAAGAAAAGAACTATGAATAAAAATTCTAAATATTCAAAATTTAAATGGAATGTTGAAATTAAGGCATGTAGTTTTCAGTTGGAATTATAAATATGTAACTTTAACATTGAGTTAGACATAATAAAGGCAAGTTTTTCTCCATTAGAGTTATAAATATTCAAAAGTTAAAATTCTTTAATTTTAAGTTTTGTCAAAATTGAAATGATAGCAAAGAAGAACGCAAACATTTTTTTAATTTAACCTTTTAAAAAAACAAGCAAAATACTATGCAGTGACAGTTTTATCATGGTCAACACTGTTGATCGAAAAGAAAAGAGAAAAAAATTCAATCACTGCACAGACGCAAGTTTTGTTAAAACATTTATGAGAAGCAATAAGATTAATAGTCTTCCCAGTCAAATTGTTGTGTAATCATTGAATCCTGATGATACAAACATTTTATCTCTATTGGTTTCACCTTTGGATCTTTTAAAACATCTGCTCTAGTTTGTCATCAAAGGATGAAAAATTATTGAAGAGAATGCACTAAGAATAAGGAGTCAAATGTTTATGGACAGAACAAGATATGTCACAGCCAAACAAATATATAAGATTTATCAAAATATTGACGTTATGTCCTATTTTCGAAACAAATATATTGACACTAAAATGGCATTAAATTACAATAATCTCATTCTACATTTATTCTCTCATTCCAAACTTGTTGGATATTTATGTATAACATGAGACACTCCAGATCAAATTCTAAATAAATATTAAATCAATATTGTTTAGCATTAAGTAACGGGTGCAAATAACAATACTAGTAAGTAGCACTAGTAATAGCAATAGTTTAGCATCCTATTTTATATACACTTTTCATTGTACATGTCTTCATTGTCTAATGTTATTATGGAAGATATTGCATAAACTAGATCATTCACTCTTATATAATTCATCTTAATTGAAAACCTCCTAAAAGGTGAGGGATACCATTAGGCTTGAATGCATATTTATTCGAGGCCAATTCACACTTAATGGCAGCCCCCATGGAACTCATGTTTCAGACAGTGAAGAGCTGCTTATCTAATGCTTTCTACATATCTATGATCATTCCATAAGCATGCATACATTGAATTCAGGAAAATAATTACTTTTAATTATTTCTTATAAATAAAATCTTACAAAAATTTCTAACCAGCGAGTTTTGTAAGGTATCTCGTTAACACAATCACATGTTGTTAGAATTTTTCATAACTAATTTAGTAATATCGGTGTTAAATTTGTCATGATCAATCAACAATGAGAAATCACTTCTTAACGAATATTGCTGTTAATTTAAGGTTGATAAGTAGAATGCTCATTAACTTAACGTATTGCTGTGTTCATTAATAATAAATATTGCTCCAATCATCATTGACTCAAACATTTCAGGTTTGAAAATCATTTTCACCTATACAAAAGCTGGATTTGTGTGTTCTATTAAAGCTTTTTTGCAATATTTCCGCACCATATTGTAAGCTTCAACCGATAAACAGCAGTCCTGAACATTAAGTTGCTGTAATGCCCTACAACGATAGGCAAGGAGAACAACGCCTTTGTCGGTAATGGCGTCACAGGATTTGATGCTTAGTTTTCTGAGATTTGGACAATGGATGGACAGAGCGTACAAGCCATCATCCGTGATATCACATTTGCCAATGTCAAGGGATTTGAGGCGTTGACAATTCTGGGCCAGGAACTCCAAAGCCGTATCTGAAACAGCCTCGCATCCACGGACGTTGAGGTATCGCAGTTTGCCGCATGCTCTAGCTATATGGATGACTCCTTGATCAGACACCTGAAAACAAAAATGGACATTTAGGCGTGTAAAGATAGCAAAAATAACGTCACCAGATTAATCACTATAACAATTGGTGCATAATTTTCTTCTTTTTTCTTTTTTTTTTCATATGATAGAACTATTGCTCTATTGAAGACTTTGTAAGAGAAACAACAATGCTACATTTGTGTAATGAGGATAGTGAAAGAGAGTGAGAGAAAGAATGAGTGAGATAGAGGTAAAAAAAGAATGAAAAAGAGTGGTTGGGAGAGAGTTAGAAAGAGTGAGTGAGAGAGACGTGACGCCCCTCTTCTCCCCTCCCCCATAATTTGTTCCCTGACCTCATGATATAAATCATCCCTTAACTCTTCCTATGCAAGAGGAATAGCTCTTAAATTAAAAATAAATAAATCAATAAAAATATACAACATTAAAAAAAAAAAAAAATGATGTCAGAGGGAATAAGAGAATACACTAAACAACAAAATGAAATTAAGAAATAATAAAAGAATTAATGCTTGTATTGAATGAGTTTGTTAGTTTATGTGATAAATAAATGACTTTCACATAATAGTATCTATACATATATATATATATATTAAAAATGTAGCTTTATAAAAAATTAAACCACATTAAATTTGGTTTAAGTTAACTTACCCTTTCACACTTGGCCACGCTAAGATAACGCAGGTTGTCTCCCAGCTTTCCTAATTCTCGAAGGCCTAGGTCGGTAACTGCTTTGCAATCGCTGACACTCAGCTCACGCAGACTAGAGAAGACAAGGTAGAAAATAAACTTAAACCACCTTTAAAGACCTGGATGAATTTGAAATAAAGAATTCTATGTGTAAGAATCTCCTGCTTGAAAAACAAACAAAAAGAAAGACCAAAAAATAAAACTGTGACCACAGCACAAGAAACAACTAAAGAAAAAAGCAAACATAACAGCACCAATGGTCCCTACTCGTCCCTTTTTCCTTTTTAAACAAAACCAAGACCAAAAACATTAAAAGTAGATAAGAAAAATACAAAGAAAAATAACAAAACAAAATTAAACCCACTGACTTAAAGAAGACCACATGATAAACTGTTAAAACTTTGAAACAGTAAAATCTAAATAAAGATATATGACATTGTTAAAAGAAAAATATTGGAGGCTTGGAATAATGAAAAAAGGAAAATGGATACTAGATACATTAAATTAATGAATTCTTTTATCTTTAGATGCTGTAATGTAAAGTCAAGTTAAGTAAAGCTTCCCATATCCATTACTGAGCGTAGAGGAAAATCAGGAGTAGAGTCCCAATTTTTAAGGGCATACAGCTTTGTGTGGTAGTTTGCCATTGCTTTCCATGCCGACTTTACTTTCGCTCTATCTAAAGAGATCTAGCTACCCATTCACTGCTGGGTCGCCAGAGAAGCCACGAGAAAAAAATCTGCTTGGACTGAGGAGTTGAACCCACGGCTCGCTGTCTGGCTCTAAAGTCTAATGATTGAGCCACCTGGCCTCCACTTAAATATATTTTTTACTTTAAAAAACAAAACAAAAAACACAAAAACGGATATTTAAGCTGTACAAGGCATGACAGATGTGACCTTGGCTTATTTGGCACGGATTTCAAGCAAAGGATTATTGTAGCTGCCCACAGAAAATAGTGGAGAGAAATATGAGACGCAACTAATCCCATGAGAATCCATGGTAACACTACAGTGAAAGGGGTTATTACAGAGGTGAGAAGCATGCTAATATTATGTATTCATGAGAAGATTTCATTGTCTTTTTTACAGCTGTGTGTTTCTTTATAATTAGTATCAAGATGGACCTGTACATTCAATTTTTGAGTTTTAATTAATTTCTTTAGAGAAAGAGAGGAAGAGAGAGAGAGAGAAAGTGGGTGGAGAGAGAAAGGGAGAGAGATGGAAAGACAGAGAGAAACACATACAGAGACAGACAGTCAGACAGACAGAGTCAGTCAGATAGACAGACAGAGAAGAAACCAATTTATCCGCTTATGATCTTCAAAGACTTAAATTTAATAATGGCTATAACTCTCCTTACCTGCTGCAATTGTTTGCAATGTAAGTAACGCCTAAGTCCGATATAAGCGGACATCTTCTTAAGTACAGGAACAGCAATTGTGTACATTGACTGGTGATGGTGGACAGATCTCCGTCACTGACCTGAAGACAGTCAGTCATGTCCAGATAACGAAGATATATACGCTGAAGATGTCTGGAAGCACTTTGAGACAAGATTGTTTCTGTCAGGCTGATGCAGGTAATGGATGTACAACCTTAAGAGATAAATTGGCAAGAAGTGAAGTCATTTCATTAGTATCTGATGATTTATAACTTTATAAGGGGAAATAACAAGCATTATAAATTGCAGTTGATATTCATTGTCAAGCTCTTAATTATTGAATCTGCAAATAAACATATTATATTATGAATAGCTAAGAGTAATAGTTAGGGGCCGTCCCCTTGGGACATTGAGACAAACGGTGGAGGAGGAGATGAAAGAGACTGAAAAGACCTGGAATGAACTATGATGGTTAGGACAGGACGGGTTGGAGGACTCTTACAGGCACCTTATGCTCCCGATGGGGTTCAGAAGATTGAAGTGAAGTGACTGGTTAGGTGGGAGGCTCAAAGCCTTGCAACTTTTTTCTTTCCTTTTCCCCCCCTATCTTTCCATTGATCAAACTCACCTGTGACATCCAACCTCTCCAAGTTGACACATCTAGACACGGCTTCTGTCACTGCCTGGTTGGAAAGTTGGTGGCATCCCTGAAGGTCCAGATATCGAAGTTCAGGGCAACGTTTGGCTACTGTTTGCAGTCCGCGGTCTGTCAGTTGCGCCGATCCGTTTATATTGACTTTTTCAAGGATCATGCACACCTGAAATCATAGTACAAATAAATGATTAACATCTATCAAGATAATGATGCACTGACTGGGAAGTAAAAGATTACTCAATAGACCATCAAAGGTAGAAGTCAACTTGTATTCATATTAAAATGAAAGAGTAATTTATAATAAAGATACGAAATCATTCATATTATTCATATCAAAATTCAAAGGTACCATTATTATATCAAAATTCGAAATTCATACCTACCTATACCAAAATTCAATAGCAACTTTCATACCAAATTCAAATTGTCATATTGTAGGTGCCAAACCAAAAACTGTTAATAAAAAGTGATCAAGTTGTGTTCGTTTATCTTACATTTTAATGAAACCTTAATAATCACACTTCTCCATTTACTTTCATTTATCAGCAGTATTGACAGTAACTAATCACCCGTGGAAACAATCAAGAATCAATTATTGAACCGATGTTTGCACCTAGGAACCTGGCTGGCTTGCTAATCATCCACAAAAGATTTTATCTGACTATAGCAAAATCAAGTAAAAGGGTTAATTTAAATCATAGACCAGGGAGAAAAATGTAGAATGGAACAAACCATAAAGAAGGCTAAATCTTGTACAGAAATTTGGTAAAAAGTGTTGAGAAATCATTTTGGCAAAAGCATGGAGATATTATTTTGCCGAAGATATGGAGTTATTTTGACAATAACATGGAGAGTATTTTGACAATAACATGGAGAGTATTTTGACAAAAACATGGAGAGTATTATGACAACGACATGTCGAGTATTTTGACAAAAACATGGAGAGTATTTTGACAAAAACATGGAGAGTATTTTGACAAAAACTTGCAGGGTATTTTGACATAAACATGGAGGGTATTTTGACAAAAACTTGCAGGGTATTTTGACATAAACATGGAGGGTATTTTGACAAAAACATGGAGAGTATTTTGACAAAATCATGGAGAGTATTTTGACAAAATCATGGAGAGTATTTTGCCAAAAACATGGAGAGTATTTTGCCAAAAACATAGAGAGTAGTGTGGCAAAAACATGAAAAGAATTGTGGCAAAATCATGAAAACTATTTTGGTGAAAACATGGAGTGTAGTATGTCGAAAACATGGGAGAGAATACTGGCGAAAACATAGATAGAGAGCATAATTTTGATGGAAACATGGAGTAAACAGTTTTGAACAAATCATGGAGAGAATTTTGGCTGAAAAGTGGAGAGGAAAAGAGAGGAAAGAGGCAGAGAACATGATGGACCTGTACATTCAATATTTCCAATAGCACAATATTTTGTCTCATCAAAACTTAAAGCTAACGGACCATCTGATGGAAGCAACCTTCGATTGAGAATTGTGGAAGGACATGGTCGTTTTAAATGCAAGACATCCTGAGTTGATGATGATGACAACTATAATAATAAGGATGGTTGTGCTGTTAATGGGTATTGCTGTCGCATATGAGTTACCTTATATTATAGACTTGCCCAAGAGAGAAAAAAAATGTTTTTTTTTGGTGTAAAATTATGTCTACTGCTATTTATCACTTTAAGAGGATCAATCAATGTGGATTTCCTCGTTGCTTGGTTATTAAGTAAATCAAATGTGTTTGCTATTCTTCTAATGTAAGTCCCATTTTTAAAAATAATAATAGTGTTACCTCATATATTCACCTCTCTATGCATTAATATAATATTCAATTAATATTTCACTTTAACTAGGCTAATAATTAAATAGTTTTATGATCATTCCTACACCTATGAACAAAGTTGATCATTGTATGTGTGTGGCAAATGATGGCAATTGAGTAATTAAAACAGCCTCATTATGGAATCCGAGAGGAAGACCGAAGGGAGCTCGGAAAAAAGAATAATTTATTATAATGGGGCTGAAAAAAGATGAAAAAAAAGCTGGCTGGAAAAATAGGCCAACAAAATGCTCATTGGTAAAGTATGGCGCTGGACAGAGGAAATTGGCTTTCTTATATTGTTGATGGCCAATTCCCCATGATCAGCTGACAAGACAATAAGCATATAAGTAGGTCTTAATAGGAATTTAAAAAAATATACAATAAAAAAAATTTAAAAATAACAGGCAAAAAATAAATTGATGAAATTGTTGACATGATATCCATGGTAACGTACCTTTGGTGTACTATAGCTAAGGCGACGGGTTAGGTATTTCAAAGCCTTATCGATGTCGATGTTGGGGTTGTTGATCACCACGGCCTTCCATAGAATTGGATTGTCCCACACGGCATTATACCATTGTCGACACACCTAGAAGAAATAAATAACAGATAACCAGCAACTGTATTACAAGTAAAAGAAGAGGAGCGGATAGCTCAGTGGTTAAAGCGCTCGCCTATCAAGCCAAAGGTACTTGGTTCAAATCCGTACAGGCTTGAATTTGAAATCCATTTTTTTCGGGTTTCCTTCTTCCCCCTATCCTTAAGTTGCTAGTATAAATACGAAGTGCCAAGTCCTATCGGAGACGGACCATAATATCGGAGGCCCCATGTGTATAATATACGCATGTAAAGGAACCCTTGGCTGTTTACAAGACAGTATGAAAATCCTGACATCACCAAAGTAGTAAAATTCAGTATAACAACAAGTTTAAAATAATCATAATTTCCAGTGCATGATAATAATGATTTTGTGCTCAATATTCGCTTTACGGAAATTTAACTTTCTTTTCCTTTCTTTCTTTGTTTTTGATTTAAAGATCTCCTGCAAGAATTGCCAAGCCATGCTGAGAACGTTAACAGTGTACCCTGGCAGACCGTAACATTCAAGAATCCTTGTAATCCTTAAAATGGATGCGCAATATTAAAAAGCCCTCTCCTTTGGAACACTGACAAAGATTTGATCATATTCATAGCTAGGTAAGCAACTCATTTTACTCCTGTGTACAGTTAGGATAATAAGTGCAAAAAGTCTTGTTGCGAGGCACATAATCTGGCACCTTTTCATTACCAGCCTTAATATATCTATCTTTAGACCCCCGTGACTCACACTAGTCACACACATCGAACCTGGTGGTAAGTACATTAGAGATATAGAGGAGCTATATCGACATGTAAACGTATTCTTACCAAGTTTAGAAGAACCGATAACAATATCGATAACAACTTACTGAGACTTACAATCAGGGAATAGCATTACTGTATTACTGTTATAGTTCATGTGTAAGCATGATAAGTAATACTCGTGTATGTCAATTATGGATTAAAATTATAATCTTTAATCGTGTGTAAATTATGAACATTTTAAATGTCAAAAGGGCTGAAGGTAAAAAGTTTCAACAAGCAGTGTGTGTGTATGTGAGTGTGTGTGTGTGTGTGTGAGGGAGGGAGAGAGAGAGAGAGAGAGAGAGAGAGAGAGAGAGAGAGAGAGAGAGAGAGAGAG
>JASKDV010196040.1:0-20579 GCA_032466395.1 Aegires albopunctatus
TAAGTAAGAGAACAAAGGACGAACACCACCCACGTGTGGAAGGCTAGACGGATGGTCACACAGTTATGCAAAATGCCATCTCTCCCATTCCATGTGGTGCTGATAAATGACGCAATAGAGAGAATGTGCAATTAAAGAACTCATGTCATGCTTCGAAAGATGATTCGTTATCGTCAAGTGCATTTATTGGGGGATAGGCCTACGTTGTTTTTTGAAGCCAGTCATCATTGATTTTGAAATAGTCAGGGGGAGGAGTTTTCAACTTTTTCTAAACGGCTTATCGTGCTCAGCGTCAGCAATCCATCATATGTCAACAAGACGTTCGTTGCACTAACATAGGGAAAGGAGAGAAAATCAAGAAAAATGCCTAAATCCAGGGAAAGACTTGATGGACAACAAGAAGTTTGAGATTTTAGATGAAATTTTATCTCATGAGAGATGTAACAAAGTAAATTTTACAGAGATTGGAAAGAAATTCGGCATGGATAGAACGACAAAAAAACAACCAAACCCAAACCAAACAGTCCTGTTAACACAGGAAGGTGTATGAAACAGGCCGACAGGGTCATGTCAGTTTATGCTGCAAAAAAAGGCCTAACTGAGTAATTAAAAATAATACCATTTTACCTCCATTTGCATATATACGCCTAATAAGTTATATTATAACCCACTCCGGCCAAGAACCCGGTACCTGTGTCAACCGTGAGGCGGGTTATAAGCCGAAGAGTACTGTATCTATGTTTAAGTTTAATAAAGGTTGTTAGGATTGGGGGCAGAATCTTTACATAATTGGATAAAATCTAAAAAAAAAAAGAACAATCTGAATGAAATGGCCATCTTCATGTGAACTGTAACGAGATATGTGTATTTTCTTCTGACATTCTCAAATAGTGCACAAGATTCATCTCACCTTTGTTCTTTGAATTTTGATTATGTAAATAGGTTTTCCGCCTCCCTCATTTTCTATTAAGTGATAATGAATATGAAATGCATAAGTTTCTTATTGATTAAAAATCGGTTATTAATTACCATGCCCTGCCCTGCACACAAAATCCAAAACAAAGAAATAATGCAAACCACTATGAAAATCACATGCGTAATCTGCAGCAAGGCACTAGCAATTCAGCTAGTTTCTTAAGATGAAAAAGGGAACAACTGAACTCATTGACTTTATAAAGATTATTTATATTTACATTTTACAACATGATAGTTTATTGACAAAAAGCTGCAATGGACACTTTGCCTTATGAATAATACAAAGCTTACATTTTGAATTAATTTCAAATTAAAAAAACTACAACAAATGTCATTGTTCTCAAATTCTCATTACTGTAGTCAGTGTAGTTACATTAACTAAAATGATAACATTACACAACAAAAATAGTTATGAATGATTCATTTCTCACAGCTGTGAATTTTGGTTCTCAGCCCTAGTTTAGTTTGCCTGCCGGACTCTGTCATCATAGTTTTTCCGCCGGAGCTTTAACCGCGGCGCACTTGCGAGGAAAATGGATCAATCGCTCCGCAATTTCACCCATAGCGCGGTTGCGAAATTTTGATTTTTTTGTGCAGAATTTTGCAGCATTATTATGCTTTCAGATGTAGAATTGCAAAAAAAATTAAACAGAACCGAGCTGATGACGTTAGAGTTAGAGTGATCTCCCTCTTAGCTGGAAATTAGAGTGGTATTTATTTATTTTTTAAAAACAAATTTGATCTAGATTTCAATTCTAGATTCTATCTATCTAGACAGGATTTCAAGATCGCCTTTGTTTTTCAGCAAAAATGGATACATTTTTGAGAGGAAAGAATGCTAAAAGAAGTTTTGACGTGGTCGCTATCCTTGCAGAATTTGGTCATTTTAGGCGCAGAATTATGAAATTTTCCATGCACAAAACTACGATGACAGTGACAGCTGACTGTAATAACTCCCTCAAGCTAAACATCATTAATGTTAATGAACTTTGTCAAGTTTGTTGCAAGCGTTGTTTAACATGACAAGAAATAAGAAACAAGTTATCTAAACCAATTTCAAAAGGTCCTAAATATAGACCTTTACAAAGACATCGCCAATTGTTATTCATTCATCAAATATTTGTATAAAATATTATAGAAAACTATCTTCATGGGAGTTGAAATTTAAAGAACAGCGCCACAACGTAGCCAATTCGTGTAAGTAACCATGCCCAATAGTTAAACATGGGTCTCTCTAATGAGATTCGAATCCGCCACCTTTCAAATGCGAGTCCAACGGCTTAACCGTTCAGCCACCGAGTCACCATTGTTCAATCAGTTATTGCAATAAAACTTGTCATGGCATTATAAGGTTGTGTTCCACATTTAGAAAGGTAAATATCTTCTCTTTCCATACATTGATGGTAAGCTGCAAAACTACTCAAAATTGAGATTCAAAATGACAACTTAAAGTCCATGACTAATGTGAAAAAATACAAAATATTTGAAAGTATTTATTGTTTCTGCTAGTCAACCTACTGTATTAAAAAACATACCAACGGCCAGAAAAGTGTAGATCTTCTCCTTTTTATTTCTTATTTTACTTAATACTGTCTATGCTTGAAGTTAATAGGTTTAATTGTCGATATTATAAAACATAAAAAATTCACTCTAAAAACATGAGATAAATAAGCAGGCCGCGGTGTAGGGTCATGACCTTTTAATGGCTTAAGACAGAGCTTTACACTGTTGGACTGGCAAGCAACTAAATTAGGACCAATGCACAGCCATGTTATCAGCTTCAATCATATAATTAGAGGGATGAAAGGAAGTAAAAATAATGTGATTTGCTGGTCATCCCACTTCCACTCCTTTTACTCTGAAATTCTTATCATTAACAAAGCTCTCCTTAAATTATGTGAGCATCATAAATGAAAATGGCACATGATTTTTATGAAAAAAGATAGGAAACTTTGACATTTACAGCAGCAAAAAATACTGAAAGAAGAATTGCAATGATAAGAGCTGTATTGCTTTCTAATAGGATGGAGCAACTTAAGAAATTTAAATTTCAAAGAATATTTGCTTTAAAAATTGATGTTGAAAAAATATCACGAGAAATCATCTATCCATTGAATATAACTTTTTACTTTGCTTACTAAGTTTTATTTTCATTTTTTTCTTTTCAGAAGGTGATTTCCCTTCAACACCAAAATCAAATCCTGGGATTATCATCTTCAAGGTCGCTTTGTGACCCTCAACAACTTTGAGATCGGCTTGTTGAATTTCAATGTCACTGAACTTCTCCATAAAAACTGGATCCTTTTTGACAAAGTTAAGGGCAGACTCTTTACATAATTGGGCAAAATCAAAAAAAGGAACGCCAATCTCTGATATCTCAACACCGTTAACCTGAAAAAAAAAAAAATGTAGAAAGATAAACATGGGTACCCTATTTATACAGATTTTTTATGAGATTGAAATGATGGAGTGACACAGCCTCCTTGATATGTATATACTTATGAGAAAAAATATGATTAAAATAACTTCAGATTCAACTGTGAAAGATGGACTTCTATTCTCTTTTCAAATGATACTGTACTCAAAATCAGCAATAGAATAAAAGAATAATAATATAATTATAAAATAAATCAACCGGAATAAAGACAAAACTATGTTTTTGTTTTAAAAACCTTTTTCAAGAAAAAAATAATATGCAAAGAATTACAGGACAAAATCAGCAATATGACAAAAAAATATCAAAATACTAAAATTTACTTGCAAATGGCAACATTGAACTGAGTCAAGATCTGAACTTAAATTCTTCAGGACAAGTTGCTTATTTTAGAGGAGAAGGAAAGCTTTGGTAACAATTCATGATTGACAAACAACCCTTTATAACTAAACGTCCATATTTTTTACGGACAAACAAACAGCTCAGTCTAAAATCTTTCCTTCATTTACATTTTTCCACTTGTCTTTGTTCAATTACAAATCAATACAATACATCATGTGCATAGATAATACATACAAAATATAACTCTTACCAAACACTTCATAGGTATCAAAAAATTATCATCTAATTTGGGCCATGGTTGATCAAGGACATTCTTCTCCTTTAGATGGAAATATAAAATGAATTCAGTTGCTTCAAATCAAAAGTAATACATCAATACTAAACTTGCAACAATTAAAATTCAACTTCTCGAGAAGACATAAAAAATGATGCCGTTTCTAAGCGACTATAGCAATTCATGACACAAGGAAATAAATTAAATATAAGTTTTCATTTAGAGGAACATGAAAAGTAATATTTATAAATGTACAAAGACAACTTAAATCTTTATTGAAGCTCAAATATAATTTTAAATCTTTAAAACTATACCCTTCAGATGTTTAAAAATAGTTGTCTGAGAATTCTACGATTTGTTACAACATCAGCTAACCTTATTTTAGACAATTACTTTTTCCCCATTTATATAATCTATTAAGGTGAAAATTAGAAAATATTCTTCTAAATGATATATATTCGGAACCACTTTGAAATTTAAATAATCTACCTACCCACTGGTGCGAGTCGTATTGAGAAACATCTCGAAGTCCATGCCAGACTTCACTTGCAAAGTGTGGTGCCATTGAGCCTAACATCACTACCAAATCGGCAAGAGACCTTTCATATGCTTTGCTGTCTCTTGCAACATTGGGTGGAACTTTCTGAAATAAATAAAAAAGGCAAATGTAGGTATACAACCCTCCCCAATATTTCTGAAATTGTTCAATTTTCACTTGGTACAAAGTGCATAAAATATGCAGAGTAATTTACATCAATTTACACATCAAAAAGGTCATTTCTTTGATTTACTTTAAGTTTCTTTTTTTGACCATCTTTTTATATTCTGCCGTTGAAGGATTAACATTGACAGCCAAGACAGTTTGTCAATATTACCTGTTGATTTAATATAATTGTATTTCTGTAGTTTTCAAATGATTTGCATATCAATGCTCTGTATTCATTTTATATCATTGTATTATTTTAGATTTTCTAATGGTTATTTATCAATGTTTTGTATTCATATGATTGTAATGATCGAGAATTGTTGTCATTGTTTCTCAATGTTACGTTGAATGTTCTTTAAATTGTAAAGCGCTCTCAGGATTCTCGCCAGTTTGGGAGAGCGCTATATAAATCCTTTTTATTATTATTATTATAGTCATTTTTGATCCAATCTATTTTCTGGATCCAATTTCTAACCTTTAAGTTATACCATGTCTTTTTCATTTGTAATCAACCATGAACAAGATTTCAAAAGCTAAGAAAGTTGTGATTGATATTATTGAATACTCACAATTAACCAAGCCACAAAAGAGTGAAGTCTGGATATAGCTGAATTGATATTAAATGTTTTATTAAACTGATGATTGACCTGAATAAGAAAAAAAATCATATTTATTTTTTGAAAAATGAATTTACTTCACAAAGTCTAAAATACTTGATTTGGAATACTATACTAAACAAGCATGAAAAAATTATCTAATCTTTTAAGTGTGTGTAAATCTGCTACCTGTTCATTACCATTCACAATCAAAAAGAAGATAAGTTCTCAATGCTAATTTTCTCTGATCTGTATTCTCACCATTGAATTAGCATTTTACTAAATACATAGCATTTCTTAAGGTCTTAAGTTCAATAAAGAAACAAAACAAAACAAAACATGATTAGCAATGTTTTGGGTGAGCCACTTGACCAGATTTCTGATATCCTTTCTAAATAAACAATGCAATCGTTGAAAAATATGAAAACAGTCTTTGAAACAGCATCTATAATGGAAAAAGCACATCATTATATGGATCTTTGCTTACGTTGTTAATAATGTGGTTCCGAGTTTCATTAATCTTTTGTTCCCATCCTTCTTTTTCCTCATAATTCAGAACTGATTCATGTTGAGTATCAGTAAGATCTCCATTGTGAAATTGTCGCTGATTGCTTACTAGTGTCCAGATTTTTTTTTGCCAACTAAGAACACCCTTAAAAACTAAAGAAAAGTAGCCAAAATTAATAATTTTTTGAGAAAATGAATTCAACATAATTTACAAAATGATAAACAGTATTGATATGCTCTCTCATCACCTCCTCTCTCTCTCTCTCTCTCTCTCTCTTTTTTTACGCTCTCTCTTACTCTCTCTCTCATTCTTCTTTATCAAATATAATGAACGTCGAGACACATATTATATTATATCAAAATTCAATTATAATGCAGAATGTATTTAATGCCGATGGCAATGATTCGTTCTTAAAAAAAACCCTAATACAATGAAGAGATCCTCACCTTCATTGGACCAGTTACGGTCTGAATGTGGTGCCACATTGGATAGTATACAAAGGCGGGTTGAATCTAAACCATATTCTGATATGACTTCCTGTACAGTAGTGGGTTTAAAAAAAGACACAAAGTGAGTAATACAAATGGTTATAACATATTATTATAATGGTATCATTCTAATGAATTAAAATAATGAAAGGCTGATAAAAGAATTTTCTTCAATAACAAACTTAGTATTATTATCAAAAGTAAAGAATGGGAAAATTGACAAAAACATAAGATAAAAAAAAAAGAAAAAGAGGAGAGACAGACTGTTGTAACTTGAAAGAGGCAGATAGACAGAACTAGAAACAAACACTTTACACAGGCTGAGATAGATGCCATAACAGCAATAACAAAAGGCATGAAAGCAAACAGAACAAAAATTAGCAAAAATGCTCCCTGTTAAAAAACTAGACAAATTAAAGCTTTCATGTTGACCCCATCACTGCCTAAGGGATATAACATAGCAGTGCCGGGAAGTAAATCCCCTATATGCACGATGCCGGTCAATTTCGAGGGCCCATGGCACATGGCATACACAGACTGGCCCGTAAAATTGACGGGCCTAAGGCAATGAATGGGTTAAAGACAAAATCTAATGCTGATAACGAAAAGTTTTACAAACCTCAGGACTGACACCATTGTGCTTGCTTTTACTCATCTTATCCCAGTCCACCACGACTTCTTGGCCAGTGGAAATCTCAGTTGCTTTTTTACCTACATGTTGTGGAAATTCAGTGTAAAAAATGTGAAAATAAAATCCTAAAAATATTAGCAACAACAATGTTAAGCAATGCAAGAACAATAAACAATACAGCAATGTCAAACAACAATGATGACAACAGAAAAAAACAATGACGACACAAAAACAACAATGACAAACACAATGATAGGAGCAAAAACAATAAACAACAACAGCAGTAACAAATAACAACAATAAACAACAAGGACAGTAACAGCAACAAAAACGATATTGAACAAAAACAATGACAATAAGAACAATGATAAATAACACAAGAACAAGAACACCAAGAACAACAAACAACATCAAACTTATAGCAAGTTATGGTGAGATTTACCTGACTTATCCACTTCACTAACAGGAATATATTTTCCAGTGGCCTTGACCTGAAAGGTTTGACCTTTGACCATGCCCTGGGTCAAGAGGTTGCAGAAAGGCTCTCTCTGGGATAGCCAGCCAATAGAATGGAAAAAATGTGAGATAAATCTTGCAAAGTACAAATGTAGGATGGCTGTGAAATAGAACAATGAATCTGGGTAAAATAATAAATAAATAAATAAATAAATAAAAAGTAAAATTAAACTTTAAAAAAATTGTACCAAAACAATTTCGTAACAAAATTTTGCCAAGCTTAAAGTATGAGCTGTTTCAATCACAAAGCCAAAGGTTAATTAATATTTCATCAGGAATTTAAGAATCAAGCATTTTCATGATACAAATTTTAAAGGAATTCAGGTAGTACTGAATGTGGTATTATACGTACATGTGCCTATTCTTTGAATAAATATCAAACTAGAAATCAGATATGTGGAAAAATATAAGATGAAAAAAAAAAAAAAAGGGAACGTCTGTAACCAGGAGTAGTGAAAAGTGATTTCCCCTGAGCAATTTCTATTTTGCATATCTGTGGTGAACTACCATAATTATTAATACAAGAAGATAACATATTGAAATTGAAATTGAAGAATGCAATTTCCATATTAAAATAGAAAAGATATAAATGACATTGCAATATTTGATTATTACCATGCTCTTTTCCTCCAATATAGAGATCAACAGGCATGTAATGATTAGCTTTCTCAGGTTCAAAGGGTATTTTGTCATTGGTTGGGTCAAGATAACGCAGAAAATACCACGATGAGTCAACAAATGTATCCATCGTATCTGTCTCCCTCTTTGCCGGACTTCCGCACCTGTAAAATTTTATAGTTTTTCTTTTAATTTTAAGAGATTGTAACTAATCTTTTACTACCATGCTTAAGCTGCAAAATTGCTATTAGTTGCCATATTTCCCCAGAAATAAATATAACAAGAATGTGGATGAACTCCATGTAAAGTTTTTCCCATATTCATTACTGAGCATTGAGGAAATCTTTTAAGGCATACAGCTTTGTGTGGTGGTTTGCCATTGCTTGCCACGCCAATTTTACTTTCGCCCGATCTCAAGAGATCTAGCTACCATTTTACTGCTGGGTCGACAGGGAGGCCATGAGAAAAATCTGATGGGAACGGGGGTTTGAACTGAGGCTTGCAGTTCAGCAGCCCAGTAGCTCTACTGACTAAATCACCTGGACTACAACACAATGATCAGAAAGCCAACAGAAGATGTCATTGTGAAAAAAGGTATCAAGAAAAGAAACTGCTAAGGCTTTTCTTCTTTAAACTTTAAAAGACCTATTGCAAAGAGTCCCACCATCATTGACCAAAATGAGTAGACCTATGAACCTAGTTTTGACGGTGTCCTAGGCCTATTTATATCCTGAAGCCATTTCACTACATCCAAAGAGTACAACAGGCTTAATTATATGATTGTTTCTGATATTCTTATCTTTGATTTACAACAGGACTTCCACTAATATATAGATCTCTCTGTATATGATATATATATTTTTGGAAGCCTTTATTTGCAAATATCATAACTTTGATAACACTATCCTCTCATTTACGTTATTGCATATTCCTTGGGAATTGTGAAAATATGAATATTAAAAATTAACTGAGGGGGATAAGAAAAGACTAAAGGACATATTTGAAGGTAGGCTACAAAATTTAAAAATCCATATATGCCTTCATTGTTCATGTGAGGTAGGCATGCCTCTATCATTCTAATTCTACTAATGTAAAGCGGCACTTACTTATCATACATTAATGTTTGATTAGAAAAACATGCAAGAAACCATCATTCAGCCTAAATAGGAAAATGCTCTAAAATTTGCTTGCACAACGTGAAACAACTCACTTTGGACATGTGACATTTAGCCATGCCTCATTCGATGCTAAAGGGGATTTCCCTCCTTTGCTAACAACAACCTTGATGTCGGGTAACTCTACAGGTAAATTTTCATAGGGAACAGGCACAGTCTAAGCAGGTGATACAAATGAGAGTAAGCAATATAAGAAAAATAATGCAATGGGTTAAGCATTAAATAATAAAATGATTTGGAATGCATACAATCATCAGCATTAATGAGGTATAGTATTATACTAAAGTTTATATAGGCTTAATCTGCCCTTCATGTCACATTAGCACTATTCACATAATAGTAGCAGTGGTCGAGAAGATAGAGTGCCGGGCTGCAAGCGATTGAGCGGCTCGGGTTTGAATCCCGCTTTGTTCAGTGTGTTTATTACTTGAACAGGAAAATTTACTCCGATTGCTCCATTCGACTCAGGTGTATATATTACCGATTTTATAATCAGAGGGGAGCAGGGTGCTGTACTACGGCGACCAACAATGACTTGTGGAATTTATTATATTTATTTAGTTTCATTATTATGTATAATTATTTTTGTATCATTTATTGACTGTATGTATGATTGATTTCATAATATGTATGCCATTTTCAAACAAATTTCCACATGTGGATAAAAATAATAATAAAGAAATTTCATTTTATTCATCATTTTAATTAATTGATTTTAAAATTTTTTAAAATTTAATTTAATCAATTAATTAATTAATTTATATATATTTCATTTTAATTTTATTTTATTCATTTATTTTTTTAAATAATGAAGAAGAGAATGAAGTCTATCATATTATCAAATAGATTATTCAATAGATCAGAAGTATACCTTGCAATTCTTGCAATGAATGATAGGAATAGGGGTACCCCAATAACGTTGACGAGATATAAGCCAGTCATTGAGTTTTGCGCTGATTTTCTCACCTCCAATACCTAATTGCTGAAAGATTAAAAAAGACAACAACCCCAAAACATTATAGAATTTAAAAAAGAATGTTCATTGAACTTAACCAAAGGTTTTTAATCAGGTCAGGCAAATATATGGCATGGCTTACACTACGCTGACAAAACCCTCTAAAATACTGCTTAAAGCATTGGTTCTCCAACATTATACAGTTATACCTTACAATACTACAGATACTTACTGGTGCACTGCATACAAAATAGGACTAATATGTTATAATTAAGTTATATATATATAGAAAAATAATGCATTTAATAAGAGCATGCTTAACATAACTCTATGAAGTTTATTAATTTCTGTGATAATGAGAAACATTAGCTTGATGAGACCGTATGATTTTGTTCAATATTTGGGCTTATGTTGAGAGACAAACTCTTATTTCCTCATCAATTGCATTGAAGAGTTCCTCTCTTTTTACACTTAATTGTAGATTTTTCAGGAATGTTATGGAGCGCACCTGAAAAAGTTCTGGGGCGCACTGTTTGAGAACCACTGGCTTAAAGCATAAATTGTCTTAATGAATTAATCATGCAATTTGGTTGCCGTCATTATATTTTATGACAAAATTACCTCTTGATTAAATTGCCATAGAAAAATTACCAATAGAGATATATCATCAGAATTAAGATTTTTAAAAAAGACGTTCTGGACTTACCAAAGCAGTTTTCTTCACTTCCTCAAGGGCTTGACTTCGACTCAGACCAGATAACTTTTACAAGAAAGGAAAACACATGAAATAAAGAAACAAATTATTAACTTCTATAGAGTGGAATCAATATATCATTCATCATCTTATCCAAACACCTCATTCTTAATTTAAAAAAATATACTTATACAATCATAGAATCCACATCAATCTTATACCCCCATTCCACCTCCCTCTAAGGTTTTGACACAATGGTAAATTTCATCATCTAAACAGTTCTAAATCTATACACCTTGCCTTATATTTTTCCAAATAATTTTTTTTTGAAAGCCCTCTTTTCCTTCTTCGAATACCCCCCCTCCTCCTCAATATCAAAAGCAAACAAACAAATATTCACATCTAAAAAAATATTTTTTTGATATATGTTGATTACATTACATTGCTCATTATGAGAGATTTTAACTTACTTCAGAGGAATTGATGAGGGTATTTTTAGATGTGTCAAGTACCAATTTGAAAGGAATGCCCAACTTCTTGGCCTTCTCTTTGTCTTGTTCTGATGCACTAGGAATACCTGCATAAATCATAATTTCCCTTCTTAGTAAAAAAAATCAGAGTAAACACTTCATAGCAAAAGCAAGAATTTGTTCTTAAAAATTTATCAGCAAGCATTTGTATTTCTTAACCGGGAAAAAAAAATATTCCTATCCTTTATGATTATTTGTCAAATGGTTGGTAAAAATAGTAAAATAGTTCCCGAGATAAATTGGTAAAGAATCACACACAGTGAAGAGATATTTGCAAGCTTGTGCAAGCTGACTTTGTGTGTATATTTACCAATACATTCCCAAAACGGCTTCATTCAAAGTGTTAATGATTTTGTTTTTTTTTCAATTTCTTACTGATATCACTATTTTCCTCTAAAATCAGAGAGAGCTACAACGTACAAGTTTATATAAGGATTAATGCTCCTCAGGAATATGACAAAGTGATAAGATTAAATTTATTTTAGGGGATATAAATATAATTTTGTGAATCATTTGCGATTAGTCGTGGCATTAGGGTCAAGAGCTCAGCAATTCCTGCTGGCACTAGGTCCGACGTTGAGTCCTTGGGAATGTCTCTCACCCCCTCAGGTGTAAAAAGAGTACAGTTGAACCCGGTTATACTGAAATCGGATATTCTGAAATCCCGGTTAAACTGAAAACAAAATATTTTCTCTATAAATAGACCGGTTAATCTGAACTACACCCGTTTGTACTGAAAGATATTTTGCCGGTTGAGAACCAAAATCGCTGAAATCCTCTGCCAAAATCAAAACGGACACCAGCCACGAAGGAAACAATACAAAAAAGAAAGGCAGCAAGAACAAACACCAAGAACAACAAAAAACACTGTAATGCAGTCCCAAGTCCACTTACAAAATGCCTGATGCAGTGTTTCCTTTCCATTGACGTTAATATCACTAGAAACACCATTATAGCGTACTAAAATACCCCTGCACAGGGATGTCGAGTCATTATCGGTTATACTGAAATTTCGGTTAAACTGAAAGTTTTAGAAATATTTTGGAGTTTCAGAATAAGCGGGTTCGATTGTACTGGGAGCTAGACGGCCAAGTGGATAGCGGCATTGCACAGTATCCTGGAGGTCCTGAATTTCGAGCCCCACTTCGGCATCTAGTTTTATCCGTGGGCAAGATAATTTACCCCTATAGCCCTGGCGGCACTGCTTTTTGGCTGACATTAGGTTTCTCTTGGTCTTCCCTTGAGAAAAGCCAAAAGAAAAAGTGGCCTAAGGACAATAAAGGCTATATTTATTAAATTTTTTTACAGTTTAAAATCACTACTTAAACAGCGTAAATAATATAAATATGATAATCAATGTACAATATCTAGGACTTCACAATGATGAATCACCAAAAATTAACTCATGTTGTCCATAACCGTATTATTGTACTAAATTTGGAAAAATAGTGATTTCTCATCAGAGGATCAACACCGTAACATTTTTAAATTCATTCTCTACTTTTGTTTCTATTTACCAAGCATTACATCTCTCTTGCTAGGTATGTCCTCCTCCTTGGTGACAATTATTTTTAATCTCTCACCAGTAAAAGGATGGATGCCGTAAAAAGGCAATTGACTGCCTGAAAATAAGGACAAGTTAAGATCTATTACATTTCAATATAATGTCATATACTTGCTTACAAAAAAAAAGTTACATTAAGTAAAGATCTTATATTAGTGAAGCATTTGTTCTCCATTATCGCAACTCCCTTACGTATCAAAATTTACATATGATTACTGCTCAGAAGTGATATGGTTTGAAGAACAACCACATTGTGTTTAAAACAACATTATGTAATTATCTCTGTCATTAAAAATGTGTCCTTTAGTTGGAGAATCAATACTAGACAGACCCATAGAGAGTTTAGAATGAATCAATTTGTGAATCATCTTATTGATAAGGCTGACAAATGTCAACAATAGAGTAGTCTAGAGGTAGAGGTTTAGCATCCGAAGCAAAAAATTTAAGGTGCTTTTGACATATATTTACTGTTATATTTTAGCATGGCATTTGCAGTAGTCAATGATTACATAAAAGCAAACATTAAATAACAAAATAATACATGAGAAGCAAAACAACACAAAGGACAAAAGAAGTCTCATCTTATCCAACTTAATCTTATCAAGATCCAGTTTTTGATCAAAAGGTGATGATTATTTTTTTCTTTTTCTGTTAAGCATGGATTTTCTTTTTTCCAATATCTTGTGTTTCCACCACTCCAACTGTATTCTATTAATTCCAGTTTACCTTCTTTGGAAATACCAGAGTCCACACATAGATAATGAGATGGAGAAATTGCAATATGTGACACACCATAAATCAAATCCAAGTTTTCAGTATAGACAGAAAGCGGTGCTTCCCTTGTTCCATCTTCCTGGATATCAGTAAACGAAGAGTTGTACAGCTTTAGAATTTTTATTTAGAATGAATTATTTCAAATGGCAAATATATATTTAATAAATATAATATGCCTATCCAAATTACTTGTAAAATATATAAAACAATTTTTATTAATCTTATTTCCATTAAATTAATTGAGATGTCTCAACTTAAAACATAAGACATCTGATTTGTACTACATTTGAAAATTATTATAAAGGTATAACAACATCACTATAGAAGCTTTTAAAGTCAAAAATGCTTTTTTCACTCAAAACTCTATTATGAGAAAACATAAATCAAAACAAAGCCTGTCATAAATTTGTTTCAGCAAGAAAATCTTTAATGTAGACAAACCGTTTCAATAGCTAATTCAATACGATGACCATTGCAGTTTGAAATCCAGTTTTTCTGTAAAAGAATAATGTCCCGCCAAAGTGATGGGTCTACTTCATTCAAACCATCTAAAAGGGACTAAAACACAAAAGCAAAAAGTTATTGGGAAGATTCATACGAATAAGTAAAGATATAATTTGTGTATCAATTAATACTCAAAAATCAAACCTATGAGCTCTCTGTATCTCACATCGATTCCTATTGCTTGCTATGATATGGATATACCGGTAGTTTTCTCTCTTGATAGTGCCTGGTGCTTGGCCATTAACATAATGTATGGATATTGGTTTCATTAAATAAAAAACTAAAAAACTATTATTATTATCAAACTTATATAATCTTTCAAAATCTAATAAAACTTTCTCCTAACAAATCATCTCAACTCAAATGCCAAAAAATTGAAGAATTTGTGGCTTTAATTTAATATAGCTTCAAAATTAGACCTCTCAATCCTCTATCAAACAAATACATTTAAGCCCTAAAACACTATCAAACAGTATAAAAAGCTCTGCATGGACAACCTCTGAAAAGACAGTGTTCCTTAAGTACCACTGCTTGAGGTATTTTTTCTCCACTTTGGCACCGGATCGCCAAGAGCATCCATTGTCATTAATCTGCTCATCAGCCAAGACAGTCATATCTACAGGATCCCAGTTGACTGAACCCTGGAAAATAAATTAATAAAAAATCCATTGTACTTATAACACAGGTTGCGAATTTCATTCAATTCTATAATAACCCCCCCCCCCCCACCCCACTACCAAAAAAAAAAAATAAAAAAAAAAAAAAAAAATTATTAATTCCATGCCTGTTGAAGGATAACTCTTAAAATGCTCTATGTTTTAAAATGTGAATTAACAAGAGCTATTATATGATAAACTTAAAATTTGGAATGCTTTACCAAAAGAAGTATGTCAGGCCAGAGACATAAATGATTTCAAATGTTCCTTGAAAACCCATCTTTTTAGAAAATAGAAATTGTCCCTTCTACCTCCATTTTGCTTGCATACACACATCTTATAACCCACTTTGTCTAATAACCCATGAGTGTCACCCTAGGGGTGGGATATAAGCCGAAAAAGACTATTTGAAAATTGATCTCTAAGTATACCTAGTTGTAATTTTGATACAATACCTTTTTCTGGAATGCTAAGCCCTTTTCATATATCTTTAGAAATATAAACTGAGTCCATTTGTAATAAGATGGATCGCAGGTGGCAAATTCCTGAAAATAGTAATAATATACCGAAGCTAATGATGCACGCAGTTGAGGGAAACATGAAAAACTTGAAAAAAAGTTCCCTGTGAATCTTATATGTATATACTGAGGTCCATTAAAAACGCAACTTTTTGTTATGCTTCGCTTGTAAAAAGTTGAGGTTTTAATGAACTCAGTATATGTTCCAAAGAACCTAAGTTTATCCTAATTTCTTTGCTTAAACATTACTGGAACAAGATGCTTACTTCTTATTGACTTTAATGCATGAATAAGAAAATAAAAATTATTTTTATGCTAAAAAGTTGTGGTAGAAAGCTACATGCACTTTATTTTTTAATAAGAAACATATTTTAAATACTTTCCAGTTATTTATAAAATTATTGAAAAATACACATAAATGTTCTCTGAACAGTTTATACCGATAATCCAGAAAAAAAATTGTGAACTCTACATTCAAATAAACTTAACTCACCCTGCTCCAATCAAATGATAAGCCTAAATTCTTCAGTTGCATTTTCATTTTCTTTATATTGCTGATGAAAAAAGAAATCAATGGTTCATAATTCAACTCACACTATGAGGCACTTTTAGATATTGCAGACATTTTTTTTAAGATGCATGGCTACGTCTATCAAATAGGTCTTATAATTTACCTTGATTAATGACATTTATAAAATCTAAACAAAAGGAAGAGTATTTCAAATTCTCTTATCGTCTTCATTCTGATTATTTCATATTTGAAATAGTTGATGTGTTTCACTAGAAGTATCTATACTTTAATTATATACCAATATCCTTTGACCTGCAAATATTCAGGTGCATGTCAGCATTGCAAAACAGTTCAGAAGTCGCTCAACTTACATTTGAGATAAGGTCTCATAAACTTGGTATTTTCAGTTAATTCAAAAAATTTTATTTTTTTTGGTTGCTTATCAGGTTCTATAACTTACTATCTCTATTGTGCTCAAATATTTTTCTGAAATTTTTGTTCCTGAATCACTATCATGACCCACTAACATTCTAAATGAAAACCAAACTTTAGATGCTATTTTCTAAGTTTTGCATTACGCTGACTAGGTAACTCAAAAAAGTCATATCTCTGCAACCGTTTAAGATATCAATATGAAATAAAAAGAAAAATAATCAGAATGAGTTGTTCTATTAAAAGCATTCATAAAAACAACTCATCTTGGATTTGACTGATGTGAAGGGTTTTCCGCCACTCAAATGAGGAAAGTTGGAGACCATATTCATTTACCTGTAAGTCCATTCTTTAGGCTGGATGCCTCTTTCTATTGCGGCATTCTCTGCGGGCAGACCAAATGCATCCCAACCCATTGGATGTATCACCTTGTGATTATGATGAAAAGGATTTACTTAGGGTGATTCAATAATAAAAATCAGAAACTGAATTATACAAAAAACCTCTTATCAAAAGAAAGTTAGAATATTGTTATCCTGAAAATAACATCATCAAACTGAATAACAAAATTCATCAACTTATACTTTCAAGAGCAAAACAAAATACCTAAGTATCTGAACATAAATTGTGTTGTTCACTAGAGTGCTTATCAAACATCAATAGGTATGGGATGATTTGCAATACCTCATTATATCTCATCTAATCAATTATTAATTACCACAATCAAAGCCAATTTTCATCCAATCAGCAGAATGAATGGTTCAAAATGAAAACTTCATTACTATAATTACCTTCTTGCCACAGGCCTTTTGATATCTTGCCATTACATCACTGAGAGTGTAAACTCTGACATGCCCCAAGTGAAGATTGCCACTTGGGTATGGAAACATAGAGAGAGCATAAAATTTTTCCTCTTGTTTCTGAAGTTGAAAGAAAAAATAGATCTGCCGTAATCTATCGAAATAGGGAAAATTATATCAGCAAAAGGATAAAGTGGAAGAAAATTGTAAACTACCATTGAATAAAAATATCAACAAACAATATTTCAGTTACATAATTTAAGACTTTGAAAGGGGCTATGAGATAGATATGATCTAATCTCACTATAAACATTAGATTGTTCTCTTCATAACCTTTATGAAAATTTGCTTTTTCATTATAGTATGAGAGTGATCCTGCGCCATTGTCTATCTGTGAAAAGAGTGTGTATCGTCATTATTCTTCAAGTATGTTGAATAACTCTACAAAATAAGTTAAACACTCTTTTACCTTATCTTTTGTTTTGATTCTTTGATCCATGTGCATTTGGAATTGTTTCAGTTTGGAGTTTGAAATCTATATAATTAGGTAGATGCAATTTATGATCATTCAATCTCTATTATCAAATACATAAACTAGGCTTGGCTATTCATGATCAAAAGCCTAATAAGTTGGTTTAATTCATCTAGATTTACCTAATTAAGATCTTCATTACAATGAATAGTAGTAACAATATATAAAACGACCATACAATTATGGCACGATAAGAGCACTTTAATGTATATCAATTAATTATGGCCAAGTTTGCTTCCAAAGGTCGTCAGGGTCAAAAGATGCACCAATCAGAATTTTCTAAAGAAAAATACAACCAATCTTATTGGGTTTTGCATCTTAATGGCCACACCTGGTGTTTGTACTCGACATTAAGAAACAATCTTTGGTAAAAAAAACGAAAGAGCAAATATCGATATGATCTAGTAAGTCAATATACAGAGAAAAAAGATATGTCTGGTCAATTTGCCTATGAAACTAATACTGTAACAGGAGATGTTAAAGGAAATGGATGCTATAGAGAGCAAAGAAGTAAAGTACAGTTTCTCATACTCATTACTGAGTGTAGAGGAAATCAGGAGAAGAGCCCCAATTTTTTAAGGCATACGGCTTTGTGTGGTAGTCTGCCATTGCTTTCCACGCAGACTTTCCTTTTGCCAGATCTTAAGAAATATAGCTACCCATTCACTGCTAGGTCGACAGGGAAGCTATGAGAAAAATCTGCAGGGACTGAGGGTTTGAACCCGGGGCTCACAATTTGGCATCCCAATGCTCTACCAACTGAGCTACCTGGCCTCATAGAGAGCAATATGCAAAGATATTTGGCTTACATTCTCTTTTGATTGGGCTTGGTCATATTCTTCTATGATCGGTTTCCAATGATCCTCTATAGCCAATCTGTGGCTGCGAGACAATGTGGCATTCTGTAGGAATATATCAGAATAAATTTTAATTACATGAACAATAAGCTATACTGTTATGCAATGGCTAAGGAGAAGGACAAATTAACAATCTTAGCAATATCAAACAAGATAGGTAACTGAATGTTTCCTTGATCGAGATATAATAGAAAAGAAATTGATTCTTTTGTGTTCTTGCTGGTAGATTATGCTGATGTGCGTAATACTCAACATTAAATGCTTGGTATGTTGCCAAAGGGTAAATCATTAATAGTATAGGTTACTGCATTTGAACAAATGTGAATTTTGACCTAATCTGAAACAATTTCAGAGAGAATCTATAGAATTTGGCTTGGGTATCCCAGTCCAAATTCGAAACAATTTTGTTTTAACAGTTTTAAGGATTTGCTGTTGAAATACAGGATTGCATATTCTTTTGCCAAGTTGTTGCAAATTATTGCTGTCAAGAAGTTGAGTTTGAAAGTTGTTGTATTTTATAAATTTAAATCTTGAAAAATTGACTGCACTTCGACCTGATGAATGCCGTTTTCAAGCCTTTTATGATTCCAAGTTTGATTGGGGGAATCTTTCTTTGTGTTTTGTTTTTGCCTACCTTAAGCACTACTTGTAAAGCATAGCACAGGACGATTTTTTATTTAATGAAATAAAATAAAAGACAAAACATAAAAAGGCGAAAAAGAAAAATTCATCTAGAGACTAATCACATCAAAAACACAATGAGAAACCACTAAGGAAAGGAAACAAAATAAAACCTTCAACAAATAAGCAAAAAATAGATTTACGAAGAAAATAATAATTGTGTATTTGAGAGGATTCTAAATCATTTACAAACATTGGTTTTGGACGCAACTTAGTCAATTTTTAACTTTATTCTAATTGCTTTGTCGCTATTGCCAGCTCAAGAACGTTAGCAAGCTCTGGGAATGTTTACCATTGGAGAAAACACCCAAGGATTGCATATTGTTTTGCCAAGTCGTTGCAAACTATTGTTGTCTGGATGATGTCATGTGAAATGGCAGAAATTTATGATATTAATATAAAAGAGCATACTTTTATAGACCATGACTCTTTATTCTTACCCATACTCCTGTCTTGCTGTAAATACATCTGATATTTTCCCTCCATTTTTGGTCCCTCCTCCAAAACACCTGAGAGATTAAAGTCTGTATTCTCATTGACTTCATTGCTGAGACATCTATAAAGAAAAAACATAGCAATAAAAATATCATTTGTACTTCTCCTTTTAAACTAAAATAAGCTGCCGTGCATACACTCTAAGCTTGACTTTGAAAACATGACAACAACAATACAAACACATGTACAATTAATTCCTTTTCATCGAGGTAGCATGATTGCAACCCCACAAACACAACTTCACACATATCCATACTAACAAAATATGTTGCAAGGAGTTTGAATTGTTCAATAAAATGTTCTATCTATCTACCTGTAGATCTAGTTCAACTAGACCTGGCACACTGAATAGTCCTGTATGGTCGCTGCAATGCAGTTATGTTGGTGAAATGTTTCCCCACTTGGCTATGCCATTTGAATGACAAGGACCTTCTCAGCGATGTCATGACTTCACTAAGCCCACAACACTAGCAAACATCACATCTTGAACACTTCTAAGTCATGAGGTCCAGGGAAGGGGTTGACAGGAATGCTACTAGTATCACCATTTTATGATAACCTCATGTGGATGTTATGATAAAGGTCTAGATATATTGAAAGACAAAGACTGTTTGCCTTTATCATTATATTATGTCAGTGTTCATGCAATGACAGCATTGCCGAGTTTGTTTGTTTTTCAAGTTTTTAATAAAAATCGCTTTGCAAGCTGCATTGAACAGCATATTAAATCACATGAACCATATATGTTATAGACTCTTTGTTGATGAATGTTCTTTCTAAACATTTGTGGAAGGTGGTAAGGGCATATATATA
>JASKDV010196041.1:0-11217 GCA_032466395.1 Aegires albopunctatus
ATATATGATTAATTTATATAGTGAAAGGTTCCTGGGATCATATAGGTTAGGGGGAAGTTTATGAAGCCTTGGTGATATTATATTTCTTTCTACTTTATTCATTTTGCAAGTGTTATAATAATTTTAATGAGCATGCTTGAGTTGCTTTCTCAATGTTTTTGTAATGTTTTCTCGTCCTTATTGTTTAATGTTTTGTTGGTTTGATTTTATTTGGGATTTTTTTTTTCAACGTATTATTTTTCATTCTATCTTTTGTCGTAATTATTCACAAATAATCAGATTATAAAACATTTATAACTCTAAATCACACTATCTTCCGGCTTTGGGTGCAGAGTTTTTTATCTAGTTTTAATAAAGTCGTTTTTCTACATATTATGAATTCATTCCTTTATTTTTTTAATTTTTTTTGGTCACTTGTATAATCAACCACTTTGCGGCTTTTCATCTTCAGGTGTGACTGGTTACAGGACAATACAAAAACTTTTTTCAGCTGTTTTTTTCCAGTACTTCACCATCATCCTGACCATAGTTGCTTTGGGACGTAGAACTCACCTGATAACTTATGGAGATCTCAGTGAGATTCATTAAAGATACTAATAATTATAATCATTTTAGTTGGCAAATTTTGATCTAGATTCAGTTCCATACTTTTCGGCAATTTGCGCAAATCAGCCGACAAACAAAGTATACCACTCGAATCAAAGGTTGGTCTCTAAAGGCAGAGCTAGATAGATCCTTCTACATATCGATCTGGTTATAAACATTTACAAGACATACTCCAGAATCTAGATTTAGATAGACGTTGAATTGTACAAAAACCATTAAAGATACAACAGAGAATCAACTTGACAAGATGGCTTCATTTATATCGTGTCCACGAGAGTGACACTTTTTATTTTACCCAAAAGGTGTAAACATTAAGTAACGGCTAAATGCCGGAACATACCAACAATGGAACATTATGTAACATTCTCCTCTTCTTTTTTTTTTTCTTTTTTTTTTTAACATTAAGAAGAAACTTAATTCAAGATATATATTATGTAATGGGTCTGTACTTTGCGTCTTCGACTCTGGTTTGAGTTTTGAGGTGGAAACAAAAATATTAATCTGGTGCTGGTGTTGAGGCCTTTGAACATCTGAACCTGAGCACAAACAGTGTATTTGTTTCTAATTATTTAAACAATGAGAAAAAAAAAAAACAAGAAATGCTTGACAGCATTTATTCGCTCAAGCAGCTTAACATTAGTATAAACCTAGTGTCTTGTGGAAGTGTTGTGGTCGCACTTGCCGTTTTGTATACATTTTATTAACAAGTGTATCTGTCTGGCTTTCTAACACTTCTGGTAGTGTATGTTGCGTTTGTCTGGTTATATTGACCTAGGGCTGGACGAGCCTCAGGATTGGGAGCCTTGGTGAGCATGTTCTGTAGAAAAGGTGACTGGGGAGACTCAGCCTGTTCATCTCTCGATGGAGGACATGGCGTGCTCACTTTGTTGGAGGCTCCTTGATTTGCCATTGGAGCGTGGCATTCGTTGTCATCATCCTCGGTTATGTGATGAGGTCCAGTTGTTGGATTATGTTGGCTTGAGCGAATGACCCTAGAATTTCTTCGTAGGATCTTGCCATATTCGTCCTGGACCATGTATGACCTTGGAGTGTTTCCATGACCACACACGATGTTTTTCTCCCACTTTCCATCTGTCAAAACTCTGACCGCTTGTCCGATGTCGAATGGCCTGCAATATTCAGATCTTTGGTCATAGTATTGCTTCGATTTGATTTGATTTTCTCTCATCTGCTCGTAGGCTGCCTTGTTGACAAGACCTTTCGGGGTGTGGTTTGTTAGATCCTTCAGTTGTCTACCCATCACCAGTTGAGCAGGTAAATATTGCAGACCAGTCATGGGGCTGTTTCGGTATGCAAGAAGAGCAATGTTGGGATCGGTGTTATCTTCCTTGCACTTCTTCATCAGCGTTTTGACAATGTTGACGAATCTTTCCGATTGTCCATTGGACTGGGGATAGTGGGGACTTGATGTTGTGATTTAGAAGTCCCAATCTCTTGAAGACTGTCTCATCTCTCGACTTCCAAAGGGATTATTGTCTGCTACCAACTCCTGTGGAATCTCTTATCTTGCAAAGATTGGCTTCATCACGTCAATAACTGCCTTTGTTCCTTTTCCTCTCTACCTGGCAACTTATGGGTACCTTGAAAAGTAGTCAACTACTACGAGGTAGTCATTACCATGAAACTCAAATATGTCAGCTCCGACTTTCTTCCATGGAAGCTGGAGTATTTCATGCTGCAACAAAGGCTCTCTTTTGTTTTTTGTTGAGGTACCTTGCACAAACTTGACAATGTTTGACCATGGTTTCTATGTCCTGAGTAATTCCTGGCCAGTAAATGGATTGCCTAGCCTTGGCTTTGCTCTTTTCTATTCCCAAGTGTGCCGCGTGAAGGTTTTTTAAGGTTTCCTGTCTAAATGATTTTGAAATAACAATTATGTCTTCAAAGAAGATGATTCCCTTTTCTTCACATAGGTCATGACGAATTGTTCTGAATTTCCTGTGTTCATGATCATCATTTTCTTCTTCTCTGATGTACCGCAAGACATTACTAAGCACTCGGTCTGCTTTAGTTTTATCTTTATTCCGTCCAACTTACTTCTAGTAGCGGGCACTGCATTAGTAAGACTGTGTACTCGAAGATAGTCTTCTTCAAAATCCTTCGTTTTGTAACTTTCTGTCTGATATGCTCTGCTCAATGTGTCAGCGATGAAAAGCTTTGACCCAGGTGTGTACTTGACTTTGAGTCTGTATCGTAGAAGACGTAGCATCATCAGCTGCAATCGCGGAGAAGCTTTGTGTAACGGTTTCTTCAGAATGGTCTCAATTGGCTTGTGGTCACTGAGAATCTGAATTTCTTGTCCAAAAATATATTGATGGAAATGTTCTGCTGCAAACACAATTGCCAGCATTTCCTTCTCAATCTGTGCACACTTCTTCTCTGTGTCTGTTAGAGACCTGGAGGCATACGCAACTGGTTTATCTTCTTGCAATAGACACGCACCCAATCCAGTTGACGATGAGTCACACTGAATTGTTGATCGCTTTGACGAGTCATACAATTTCAAAACGGGTTCCATGCTTAGGATTGTTTTTAATTGATCCACCGCATGTGTGTGTTCATGACTCTAATGCCAAGATTCATTTTTCTTGAGAAGATTTCGGAGTGGGCTAGTGACAGTAGCCATGTCAGGGATGAATGGAGCAAGAAAATTCACCATTCCAAAAAATCGTCTAACTCCATGTGTATCTGTTGGTAACGGCATATCCTGGATGGCCTTGATCTTTGTTGGATCAGGCTTGATCCCTTCTGCTGAGATCTTTCTTCCCATGTAGGTGATTTCAGGCAGTTTCAACTTGACCTTACGGGGGTTAAACCTCACACCATATTGTCTGGCACGATCAATGACCTTTATCACGGTTTGGTCATTTCTTCTTCAGTTTTTATTGCGATTAGCATGTCATCAGTTAGACAGTAGACATTTTCGATGTCCCCAAACACTTTGTAGGTATTTCTCTGAAGTATTTCTGATGCGCTGCTGATCCCAAATGGCATCCTAAGGAAACGGTAGCGTCCTAATGGTGTTTTGAAGGTAGTAAATAGAGAACTCTCCTCATCAAGTCGGACTTGCCAGTATGAGTCCTTTTGATCCAAGGTGGTGAAAAACTTCTTGCCTCCCAGGTTTGAGATAATTTGCTCGAATGTTGGTATCTCAAAGAGCTCCCTCTCAATGCATCGTTTGAGGTCTTTCGGATCAAGGCAAAGACGTAGAGAACCATCTGCCTTTTTAGCGATGACTAGACTGTTAACCCACTTGGTTGGCTTCTCTACTGTAGCAATTACTCCATTTGCTATCATCTCATCCAATTTTTTTCTTAGTGCATCATGGAGAACAGGCGGAACTCTGCGAGGCGGCTGGATCACAGGCTGGGCGTCTTCCTTCAGTTTGATGTGATATTCATCTTGATAGAGGCCCAAACCTGTGAAGACATCTGGACTGTTGTCAATACGTGTTCTTGAGGTGAGTGAGTGTACCTGCAAACTGTTCCCATTCCTTCCTGGGGCGATGAGTTTTAGAGCATTAGCAGCCTTTAGACCAAGGACTACAAAGGAACCATTCCTTGTGATGAATACTGTGTCTGTAATCGAAACGTTGCCGACTCTCATATTGACGATGGTTGCTTCTTCCTTATTGATTTCTGTGTTATCCACAGACCGCAGGGTTATGTCAGACTTCTTCAATGTGGGTCTGCCTTTGAACTTGTTCCACATGTGTGCAGGGATGAAGTTAGCTTCTGCACCAGTGTCGACCTTCATTTTCAAAGTGTCCTGCAGCATTTTAACATGCACAAACCAGGCTGTCTCATTTGTCTTCGTTTTAGCATGTAAAGCTCCAACCCAAGCCTCATCTGAGTCTGTCTCTCGTTCTTGGAGAGCATGGACATTCTTTTTCTGACCCGATCTGCACATCGTTTCGAAATGATTTTGCTTGTGGCAGTTGTTGCATGTTTTTCCAATAGCTGGGCAAGAGGCATGCCTTTTACCCTTTCCACACCTTAGGCATGTGTCACTATGTTGAGGGCGGTTAAAAGATTTTCTGTAATTGGGCCTTCGTAATGTTGGAGTATTCACTGAACGCTTTGGTTTTCCAATAGCGTCTACGGCAGCTGTAGGTATCATATTTTGCTTCTTGACCATTTCATGCGTCCTCGCTATTTCGACTGCATTGTTCAAGGTCAGGTCACCCTTTAGCTGAAGTTTTTCGCAAACCTTTCTATCAGCAAGGCCTATGACTAATCGGTCACGGATCATTTCATCTCGATCATGAAACTTGGACTTCTCTGACAACTCATGTCAGAGGTCCCCTGGAACTCCTTCGTCAAAGAATTTTGTCCAATCGAGTTCAAGGAAATTCTTTGGAATATCTATCTCAGTTCAAAACCATATTGTTTGATGCCTTGTCATTTGCAAAACAAAATATGACTAAAAATAAAAAAATCTATGATAATGAGCTTTGTTATACATATTAAGGATCGTCATTTTAATGAAGGAGAAGTTTTAATTGTTCTTCGTAGAAATTCTCATCCTTTGAGAGCAAAGTTCTGTGGTAATTATGTTGTATTGAAGAATATAAATGAAAGAAATATTATTTAGTGAAAACTCCAGATAGAAATAAGAAGAAATACATTTTCCACGTTAATTTAATGAAAAAATATTATGATCGACCAGTAAATGATAATTTAAAAGATGATGTCAGGTCGATCACATGTTGTTTAAATACCACTGCTGATAATTTCAGTTACTCCAATCCAGTTTGGGTGGTCGATGGAACCTGGGACTACAAAACAAAGTTAACGAATTATGTCTAGAACGTCGACACAAGATTGGCCCATCTATCTTCAACGCAGCGTGAAAAGATATTACAAATATTTCACGAATACAACGAGGTGTGTGATGATGTGGCCTCTATTTCGAAACTGCCCCCCCCCCCCCCAAAAAAAAAAATGAAATTGTTCTCTCAGATCATCAACCAGTCCAACGACGTCCATTCAGATTGGCTCCACCCAAACAAGAGGCAATGCGTCAAGAAATCGTAAGATTACTTTATCTTAATATCTTACAGCCAAGTATCTCACATTATTCATCTCCCAGTTTCTTGATGAAGAAAAAAGATGATTCATATCGCCAATTAAATTCCAAAACGATATGTGAAAGATTTCCTCTACTTCTTATTGATGATCTTATCGACAAAATTGCCTCTGCATAGTATATTACCACAATATATTTAAAATCTGGATATCATCAAGTAAGATTAACGCCAAAATTCCAAACATCTTACTTCATTCATTACTCATCATGGTCAATACGAGTATTCAGTTCTCCCATTTGGTCTCTCGGGGGCTGCTTCACCCAGAGTGTATCATGGAAATTTGATTGAGATTGGACTGAAGGTTTAGGAGACGCAGCGCTTTTTCTGTGTCAGAGAATTATGAAACGCACTTCTTTATAAAATGTGATCACATACAAAATGTAAACACCACGAAGTGTTACACGCGAGGCTGGCATCCCCGCCGTGTAATATCAATCATGCCACAGAAACTGTCAAAACTGCCAAAACTAAACGGAAAGACAAATTATGCTTTAATGATCTCTCGAGGACAAGACATGAGAAAATAGAGCGTCAAATTCTAAGCGCCAAAGGCCCTACGAAAATAGTCCCATGGAACGTAAGAACATTGCTTGAGGATGGTAAACTAGATACGGCGATTAAAGAAATGAAAAATGTACCATCTAAATTAAACACCTTTAATAGTATTAGCCATTCTTCGCCAGGTTTATGGAAGGCTCTGTCTTTTAAAACAAAGTCCTCAAAATAGCTTCAATCTTGTAAGACTAATTTGAAAAACGTAACTTATTAATCAGTGATATAATTCTGTATATTGTATGAAATGAGCATTGTTTTATATTATTATTATTATTATTATTATTATTATTATTATTATGATGATGATGATGATGATGATGATGATGATGATGATGATTATTTTTATCGTCATTATTATTATTATTATTATTATTATTATTATTATTATAATTATTATTATTATTATTACTATCATTATTATTAATTACTGCTTCTACTATTATTAGTATTATTATTACTAGAAAGTGTCTGAAAGTACTGAATTGTTAATCAAGGGTTAAAGAGAGAGAGGCACATTGAATTTGAAATAGGACAGATTGTGAGATGCCGAATGTAATTATAATCGTAATTGATTCTGAATTCATAAACAACAATAAAGCTTTAAATATAATTTTCTGCTGGGCCATGCGCTAAAGAATGCATGTATACCAAATTTGGATCTCTGGGTGCTGAATGGAGTCTTTCTTGAAAATGTTGTTGTAATTTCGGCCTTATTTTTATTACCATTATAATTATTATTCATACATCTGTCTGTGAATATATTTATGTCATGTTATTCTTTTGGCTGTGATAGGCCAATAATTTAGTCTTTTGATTCCCTTCATTCAAACAAAACAATAAGCTAATCATTTATTTCCTGATTGATACCCAAGATCTGATATTGTCTGAGCCAATAAGAGGAAAACAGAGTTGCAAACATGTATTTCATTCATATCCATGAATTTTTCAGAAATGTTTTTTTCACCTGATATTTAATCTTTCTTTTAAATTATTCATCACTCAAATTATGGTAGATTTGATATCACATCATAATGAGTGTTTAAAATTGTTAAAATTCTTACATATTTTGATCCTAGTCTTGACCAATAAAACAATGAGTCTAAATATCACTCGATCTAAATCTAAGCTCTCATTTAGACTTTCAAATTATAAGTTTTATGCTTAATTTCCATTACTTCACAAATTACTACAAAAAATCAACATAAAAGAACAACAAGAACCTGCAAACTGAGAACAAAATACAATTATTTCACAAGAATTTGGTAGAAACAGGTGAGAGTGATGGAGAAATTTGCTCTTTTTTTATATACGAAAGCACACTGACACTGAGCACTACAGAGCTAGCCAAACATTGGCTCATATTTTTTACAATTTAACATTGTAGGCATCAGATTGTTTTGTATAGTCCTTAACAAGAATACCTGTGGCCCAACAAAGCCGTCAATACAAGAATACTCATACTCATAGCCTTGATATAAAGAATTATCAAATTGTTTAATATCTAGAAAAAAAATAACCCAGCAATTGACATTGCTCCCATAGATACACAACTCCCATCAATCTAAAATCTCATGATTTGGAAATGATGATCTAAATTAATATTTACTGATTTTAATTAATGTATTAAGTTGGAACACAGCAAAGTTTTTGTGTATTTCATAAAATGATATTGTGTACTTTGCTTCAGATAAATTTGTATGCATTTTAAAATTGCTGTGTTGGCTAATTATGGCTTTTGAGGGAACAAATCTTGGTGTTTCATTGAGTTTCTTTATCTCTAGATTTTGAGTGAAGCAAATAATTGACCAACTTTATGATTTTTAATTTATGATTTCCTCTTTGTCTGCCTTTCATGAAATGAGTGGCACTTACAGACTTGTTTTTATAGTGAATGGTGCTACGCTTTTGAAAATCACCCATCTATGAATCTATGATCATAAATGTAAGAGCTACACCATTCATAGATAACAGTTTTCTAACAGGACCCAGAACATCAGAATGTCTCAAATACAAATGGTTAAACTCAATAGTGTGTTTCCCCCTTCTTGTAAATTATGAAATCAATCATTGATTATTGTTAGATCTAGATCTAGATCTAATATAGATCTAGATCTATATTAGATCTAGAATCTAGACTCTAGATCTAAATCTAGTAATTTATCTCTATCATTCTGTCTAAAATTATGCCCTCTTAAAATACGCCTTTCCTGCTCATTAAAATCTTATTTATCTTTTTCTATTGAAATTGTCACTTTCCTGTCTTCAAAAGTTATGGAATGCAAGCTATAAATCAATGCTGGGCCACATCGTTTTATTACACTTACACCACAAATACCAGTGACCCAATATTTCTTGTAATTTTATCAAATTGTTACATGATACTCACCAAAAGTCGTCCATGAGGATTAGATGAGCTCATGTTTCAATAGATGCCAATATATACAATCCTTAAGTTACATCCATTCAATGTGAAAATTATTTAAAACGATATTGTTAACCCATTCTCCTAGCTCGTCACCCGGAGTTTCTCCCTGGAGTCGGCCATTTTCAAACAAATCATTCCTGCCTGTCAACCATTGACATGCTTCGCTGATCTTTGACCTCCAGGTTGTTTCACGGTTGTTTTTCATCAATACAACACTGATTTAGATTGAAAGTGTTTTTTTTTTTAAATGTATAATAATTCTTATTACTGTAATAACACTCAACAATAGCTCTTACAATCTCAAGGTTATTTTCAATTAAAAAAGAAAGCAAGAGTTTCGATCCGTAAACCGAGTAGAACTGCATTCGATGCATGTTTTAGCATGTTTTATCATTTGGCACGTCGCGAGCCCTCAAGAACTAAGAAGAAGAAGAAAGTGAGAAGTGAAATTCAATGTGGAAAAAAAATTAGATTATTATATTAATCATCTCAATGATATAGATATAGATATAGATCTATACACCTGTTCATCATAGCAGATTACACTTGTACCAGAAATATATTCAACAAATTTGTTCCAAATATTTTAGTTTTTGTGTGTTCAAAGTGTTATTGTATGGTAATAACATCTTGAAAGTGTCTCAAAATATTATTATGTCCTCTTTTATTGTTGTTGTTGTTGTTGTTGTTGTCGTTGTTGTTGTTGTTGTTGCATTAATCGTTGTATTCACTCCTTTATTAGGACCTTGTACTGCCTATACGAAGTTTTCAAAATATTATTGTTGTTGCATTATTAGAAGAATGTTCGGCGTCTCATGGAAAGAAGAAAAATAAAAGAGAAGGAAAGGGTGCAAATCCACTTTAAGTTAAATAAAATCGAATCTTGTTAAAGGAAAGAAAAAAGAATAATTGCATTATGGGGTTATTTACTCAGGGACGATGATCTTGAGAAAAACACCACCAAGAGCCTAATTGATTTTATTCTAAGACACAAGACTTAGCACAAAAAGTGAATTAATATATGCCTTTCCCTGGGGAGTAATGAAAAAAGAATGAAAATTCCAGGAATAATTTACCCTAGATTGTATGAAACCAAGACACCCTGCTTATCCAAGCTACCAATTTTTATGTGCCTGATCCAACCAACCTCTTGACAATCTCTGGTAATTTAGGTACAACAGTTTAGGTATGCTGCTAGCCCTAGTGATGCCATGCAATGGTCCGTTTTCTAATAAGATACTAATCACAATTATTTTTCAGAAGTAGGCAATGTTAAAGGTTTTATATCAACTTGTGCTAACATCGCACTTATTGCCAATGGTTCTTGGAACTTTACAATGACTTTTTATCTTTTACATAGGGGTATTATGAATTAATGATACATGTAGTACAGTAACTTATATTTTATCCAGATTAATCAATGGGTGATTATCTCCCCGCCCCGCCCTGTCTCCAACCAATTTCTTTCATTTTCCTCATCCATCTCCATTTCCTAATTAATACTATTATTGTTTTACAATAAAGAAGGTAATCATTACATTGATTTTAGGAGTATGCAATGACAGTAATACTCAATCTGATTGAATTAGTCAATTTATTTGAAGAAGAAGAGGAAGAAGAAGAAGATCGAGAAAAATACGAGAAGCTAACCCCTAATATCAAGCGAAATATATTTGTAACGAATCATTCCAAATCAAGGTGAATAACTCTCGCCTTCTTTTGAACATCGATCATAACTTCAATGCATTGAATCAAGACATTTAGACCTAGATTCTAGATATCTAGATCTAGTTTAATTTTAAAAATCTCGTCCATAGTAATTATTAGTTTATATTGATATCTAGAAAATCTAGATCTATATCACTCTTTTCAATAATTTGTTAAAGCAATAGGAATCACAGGTGCGTACTTAAATATTAATTGTATTTTACTTGTAACGTGATGATTGTCACATACTAAATAAAAATAAATGTCCACACTCATCATCTAGAATCTAATCTAGATCTAGATCTAGATCCATATCTAGAATCTAGATCTAGATCTAGATCTAGAATCTAGATCTATCTAGTGATTGTCATAGTTAGTTCAGTGGCCAAAGAGATGATTTGTTGTGATATTCACTTTTTAAGTTATCAAAGCCAGTCATACTCGCAATTTTGAGATTTGAAGTAAAAATTCAGGGACATCCTACAGCATAGCATTGAAAGTATGGTTGACTTTTGTTTAGCAGAGAGTTTGAGTAATAAGGATCCCCCACAGTTTAGTTTGAAAATATGGGTGGCCGCTTTTTATTGTTTCCCCGCTTGGACCCAGAAGTACATCTGATCTCTACATATATATCATAAATGTAATCGTAATCGATTCTCGCATATATAGATCTATATATAAATACATATCAATGAAATTAGCGAATAATTTTTTTTGTTTTTTAAATCTATTAAAATTGCTGATTTAATTCCCCGAGCCCCGATCATGTCCCTATCTCTAGTACTCTAGTACTTGAGTTGGAGATTGGGAAATG
>JASKDV010196052.1:0-11216 GCA_032466395.1 Aegires albopunctatus
CAAAGTGATTTACAAAGATAACATCATTTCAATTAATTTGATGCAAACTTTGAGCAAATCTGACAATTTTTGGCAAAGTTACGTTAAAAAATGTGAAGAGTGCGAAAATATTTGGCGTAAAACTCCAATGTTAAAAGTGTACGCGTTTTGTCCCATAAAATATTAATTAAAAAATTCATAACTTTTGAACCAATGGAGATAAATGAATAATTCAAAAAGCATTGTAATCAGCACAACTGGCAGCTTTAAATGAAACTAATTTGAAGCAAATATATGAAGTTTGAAATTTTCACTGAAGTGCCTATTTAATGAAGTTAGTTTTTACATTTTTCTGATTTGTCCCCATGCTATGCAAACAGTTAAAATGTGTTACTTTTTACAATGCAAGCCAATTGTGAAACAATCAAAATGTAGAATAGTTCTGATCCACACAATTCTATTTTCATGTTTGCAGGTACTCCTCTTGAAATGGGAGATAAAGAGTCAAGGATTCCCGTCCTCGTCATTCAAAGACCTGGTTTTTCTCATCTTTTTTCTCCTTATTCTTGCTCATCTTCTGCACCCTCACCAATTCAGGAAGGATATGCTAGTGGATGGGATGTTATCATTCCCCCAGGCTGGGCTATGGCATTCTGGATAGCACTAGTTTATAGAGGTGCACGGGTTGGAGGCTTGAGAGAGGCCCATAGTATCTCTCTACAATCAAGGAGTTTGAACCAAATTCAAGACATCCCAGATTCTGCAGCAGGTATGTTAGAAATTCAAACACAGGGAGAGGCTTTGCAATTGAAACATGATCGCAGACCTCCGGCAAAACGCCCAAATTACACGAAGCTTGGTTTTCATTCTCCATTTCACTTCTGCTTTGAGCAACTTTGTAAGGAGTGGCAGTCAACATTGCCAAGCCTTATCAGCAAGCATAATAAAGAATACATCATAAAGGATTCATCGACAATTTTTGACATGTATGTTCTGCGCCACAGACGACTATTACAACTGCTGAACTGTGCACTGGTAGATATGAAGAACTTTTTGAAAAGTAAATCATCAGGAATGAAAGCTCAATCTCAAAAACAAAAGATGGATGAAAGAAATGCATTTACTAAACTTTTGTCTGAGGAAAGTATTCGAAAACTTCTAGATGGTAATAGGATGGCTCTTGTGCCAGTAAATATTGTTATACTTCATCGTGGAGTTCCCACTCCTCATGCTCACATTTGTATGCCTTCAAAAAATGATTTAAAATTGCTAGACAAAGACAAGCATTATGGTGGCCCAATAGAAGCTCTACATCCTGACTTAGATGCTCCAAAACGAAAGGAGGAAAGAAAAGAACGATTACGATTAAGAAGAAAAAGAAAACAAGGTAAGAAAGTTGATGGAAACGACTCCAAACTGGTGGCACCTAGTCAAATCATGGATATAAAGAAAGTTGATGTGGAAATTAAGCCATTACCTAAGGAGAATGTTGAAATTTCGGATAATTGCAAGTCTCAGTCACAAAGTTTTATAAGCCATACATCTCGTTCAGTTTTGGGATTTATAACCAAGGGTGATTTTAACCTTGGACAGGGTCAAGGGTCAGGAATGGGATTTTGCTCTGTCTCTGCTTTAATGCACATTATAGCTGAACAGGGGAGGCGCAAAAATTGTTTAGTATTGGTGAGAAATTCCATGTCCACCCAGTATCGATTTGCTTCAATTTCAGTTACTCTTTAAAGCTCTGATAGAAGTCCCCCTGTCTTTCTATGAAATGTTTATTTACATACTTAAAAGCCAAGTGATCTATCAGTATGACAAAGAAAGTATAAGTAGACCTCATCCATTTCTTTTTTAATATTACATCATCAGTGCATGATATTGATAATCATAATCATAAACTTTTCATGTATTTGTATATTCAAAGACAAAGTCGCATTTGTGTTTTTTACTACATATATTTTTTCTTGTTTATTTTACTCATGCTCTTTTTCTCTTTGATATTGCAACAGATCTATTTAAATTTAAGGAACAAATTATGTTAGAATTATCTTTACTCTTGCAAACATATATTATGCAATTTAAAGAGAAAATATTGTGGCAAAATATTTTTTCATCCTGAGCTTATGTTACAGTATTCAATAAAACAGCTATAAAATATATCAAAGAATCATTTTGAAATTTGTTATTGGTTTATTAACTTGCTATTGCTGATTTTATGCCTCTTTCTTTGTCCTCCCGAATTTGTCTTGCCTCTTTTCTCTTTATCACTTCTTCTTTGAACAATTACTGATTAATAAGAAATTAGCTTTGAACTTGGAAACCCAAGCCTGTTTTAGATGCTCATGCCCTACTTTTAAACTCTTTCTTACCAATGTCATTGAAATCAGCTCATTGTGTTTTTAGTTGAACCATCCGGTTAGACTGAAGCAGCCCATGTGACACAACACAATATTATGATAAAGTGAAATAATAAATAAGGGAATGCACAGTTTAATTCCCCTCAGTTTGTTACATGTTGTAGATTTTCTATGAATGATGATTCTAGACTCAGCTATGAAATTTGGCATTGATGTATTAGTTTAGTGGACATTTGGGATGGTGACCGACTAAAAGATCAAATGTTTAATTCCTGTTAAGTTAACGGGGAAGCTCTTCATATGCATTTTTCTTCCTGTACTTGGCCACAGGTACAGTTAGATCTAGTAGTAGTGAGCTAAAACTAGAGGTACATGTCTTTTTTTTAATACATGCCTTTGTTAACTTTAATTCAGTTGGATTTTAGAAAGATTCTGGAATGAAAAGGCCTGCTAGGCCCAGAGAAATCCAATTGACCAAGATTTAGTAGATATAGTGCTCTGCTCTTATTTAACTTTTTTTTTTTTCAAATACAGCATTGTAACAAATATGATGGAAGATCAAAAATAGGACCCACTGAATGAAAAATGTAAAGACCAATGTCTACCGCTGTTATACTACTAGATCATATATATGGACTTGCGGCCATCCCTGATGAAAATTTACTCTCACTGAATGCTCGCAAAATAAGATCCAGCCATTTGAAATCAATTAAAATTAAAATTGTTGCTTGCAACACCAACATTTTAACAATTTCGAAAAAACTATTTCAAGTAAAAATGCCTGAGCAATTCAAAGCTGCTCTTGTTGCTTAGCTATTTTAAATTTCAATTGCGTTCTCCCATCCTGGAAGAACTTTCCATAGTACATCAAAATCAAGGGGAAGTAACTTAGTAAAGTCCCAGAAATGTTACTGAAGTGTTCATGCATTATGGTATTTCTTTTTCTAGGCATCCCAATACAATACGGTATAAATACATATAGATCTACGTGTACAGATATTTATTTGCAACCTTCTTGGTTTCTTGTTTGAAATAAGAGAATAACAAAATAGAAATTTCATGCATACATGACACGTTTATTGATTATTATGAATAAACAAATCTAATTTATTTTTTCATTGATAATACCATGACAAAACTGATTTACAATCCAAAAAACTGTCACAAAGGAAAGTTTGATTATAAAGGTCACTATGGAAAATGAACAAACTTTTGATTTTAATTTAAACAAATTAAATTATTAGAAGTTGGCTGGGATGTTAATGGTAATGGTAATGATAAACTTATATAGCGCCTGAATCCACAATGTGCTCAAAGGCGTTAAGATGGTGTTAAAATAAAGAATAATACAGTTGATATTGCAATGGATTTCCTTTTGAGCAAGTTATTTGTGAATGAAACAATGAATTCAGTAAAAAATAAAATACCATAAGCATTAACAAAACTTTAAAATGTTCATACAGAAGATTGACTGCTTTCATAGTATAATAATTAAGCTGTATCACAAACACAAGTCTATTATAATTAGTATAGAAAATTCAAATTGATCATTAAAAAAAAAAAAAATCACATCAAACTGCATATATTGTAAAAAGTTGCAACAAATTTGTTCAAAGGGTTTGATTGTAAAAAGATTCAAACTCGGATAAATATAAAGAGAATGTAAACGCTATCACCACAGTCAATCACAGTAAAATATGTAAAATTTATAAAGAAAAACATCAGCTCCAACATTTCATTCTATTTTTATGTAATTCAATATTTGAAATTAGATTTCCAGTCTCTTAATTGATTCATAGTACAGTTGAACCTGTTTATACTGAAATCCCGGTTAAATTGAAACATTTTAAAAAATATAATTTTTTCTATATAAATATACCGATTAATTTGAACTAAGCCTGCTTATAGTATACTGAAATATTTTTTGCCGGTTAAGAAAAGAAATCGCAGAAATCTCAGCCCATATGGACACCACTTTACCAGCCACAAAGGAAACCATACAAAAAAGAAAGACAACAACACAAAGCACTTACGCAGTGAATGGCAGTCCCAAGTCCACTTACAAAATGGCTGATGCAGGGTTTACTTTCACCCGACATGCCATTATAGCTTACTAAAATACCTCTATACAGCGATGTTGTGTCATTATCGGTTATACTGAAATTTTTAGAAATATTTGAGTTTCAGAATAAGCGGGTTCGACTGTACATGTAATATAATCGTAGCAAGACATGATAAAGAAGTTAATTAATAAAGAAGCTAACTGGCAAGTAAAACAAAAGTGCTATCATCACAGTTGAAGAAAAGAATGGTAAACCTACATTACAGTTAGTGTTGTATTATCACAACCAATTGTTTGTTAATAATGTATAAAGCATATTTGAGGTGCATGTAAAAAAGAAAAAATCCAAACTATTTACTCCAAATTGCTTAAAATAAAAACATTTGTAAATCATTGTCACTACTCTAGCATAGTTAAATAAAGGAGACAATCACTCATGGTTTTTTACTAGTCCTCTGGTAATAATTTGTGGTAGGCCTTCAAAAATGTAGATTATTCGATGTAAAAGTTAGTAGAAGGTTTTTCATTACTCTTTTAAAAGTTTTAAGTGCGCATTAGTAAAAAATAAGAGATTTATTGATGCTATTAAAAATAAATGCAATATTCTGGAAATCATATAAAGAGCATCATTGTACATACTATGTAAAAACATTTGTTATTTTAACCACTCATGAATTATAAAATCAATGATTCTATTTGTTGCAAGCAAAATCCTACAATGTATCTTTAAATTTAAAGTTGAAGAAATAAATTTATATTCAAAAAAAAAAAAAAAGAGCTAATATGATATCTTTAGTCATTATGATTCTATGCTGTTAATAAATAAATATGTACAATATAATATCATCACAGGAGAGAAAATGTCAATATGATATATTCTGAAGGTGAGAGACGCAAGTTGAAGAAATCATGTCATCACAGATAATTTTACAAAAATGATTTGAGGTGGCTTATAACAAGTTGCCTAATGGAAAATTTGATTGCTTTGCTTATTATTATTATTATATTACATGATAACCCTCAATTAATTCTCATTCAAAATTCAAATTTTTTTATTTTTTATTTTTCTAGAAAATTGAAGTCAAAGATCTATTAACAAAAAAATTCATGATGGGTACTAGTACAAATAAATATTAATATTAATAAAACTTTTTTGCTTAACACATTAACATTTATTGTTTCATGAGGAAAGCTCTAGCATTATGCTAAATATAAAGTCTTGTCATCAATGGTTCAAAGATTTGAGAGATGAGTGTGAGACAGCTTCCTCATGTAACAGCTGTCCAACTGCATGTGCAAACTGATCATCAGCACTGCCATGGTTCATCAACCTGAGACAAATTCATGAAGTGTTAAAGATAATAATGATAATAACAACAATAATAATAAAATCAAAATTGTATTGTCCATAAAACAGCAATTTGTCACATGGTTACATCATAATTAAAAGTTGTTTTATTTTTTAATTGGATAATACTAATAATATAGTACAAAGACAAATACATGTTTCATCTCCCACAAACACGCACACACACGCACTTTGGTAAATTGACGCATACTCATGAGAACCTACTACATCTATTCTACATCAGCTATAAAAGGCCTTGACGGCTTTTGGGATGAAATCGTCCCTATACCGATTTGTTTGTGTCCTGATTCCCTTTTACCTTTGACACGGTGGCAACAATTTGAATAAATCATGTATGGGGTGGGATAATTGCCGCAAAATTGAATTTGTTTTCCTTATTACTTGTTTCCGATGGATTTCAGCAGCACTTTTAAGTTTGGGGTCAGAATGATTTTCCCTGCCAGTTATCAGAAAGTAGTAGGGTGAAATAAAATGAAAAAAAAAAACAGCCATAGAAATTTCTGTATGGTTATCATATAAGATAATAAGGAATACAGCATATGTAAGACTGATTAGCATATTTTCTTTTTTATTAAAAACACCTTCCTTTTCCCCTAATTTACTGCCAATATCATTCTCACCCTTGGCACCATAAATTCAACCTTTTGAAAGTCTTGCCTTTGTCTTAATTTAACACCAATTGCCATCAGCCAATGTTTGCTAAGAATATTACTTTTTTTTAATAAAGTCAAGAAATATGACTCGATATCTGCCAATGAAAGCAGCGAGCTGATGTCTTTGAAATTTTGAAAAAGAGCTTGCTGTTGATACTTATTCAATTGCCATAATAAACATTAAAGATGATTGATCTTCGTAGACTTAAATCTATTTTCATTGTGTAGGCCTGTAATGGTAACAAACATTTAGATGCTGACAGAGTCAGATTCCAACATAATATTTTCCAATGGCAACAGTGCATGTGCATGACTGGGGGTGGACTGCCTAAAAGAAGAGGTATTCTTTTTTGGTTTTTATATAAACCATAAATGAGAAATGAGCACATAAGAATTAGAGAAAAGATCCAAGTGGGCAGATTTGGAGAGAGGGTGAGAGAATCAAGATTGAGATGATTTGGGCATGTCCAGAGGAGGGAGGAAGAGTACATTGGCAAAAGAATGTTAAGGATGGAAATACCAGGTAGAAGGATTATATGGATGGAATAAAGGAAGTTTTAGGAAGATATGGTGTCAACTGGATTACGAAGAGGCATGTGTTGAACTGGACAAATTGGAGAAGGTTGATCCACTGTGACGACCCCTAATGGGAAAAGTCGAAAGAAGAAAAAGATATATAAACCATAAAATCTTTACACACAAATATACCATTGCTAAATTATAGATTACATTATGATCTGACTTACCATTGTCTACTTGTGTTGAGCATCCATTCAATTGCTTCAGTATGATTATATTGTTTCAAGACAGACAGCAAGGTCTTCATAGCTTGATCAGGCAATAAGGATTTATCACGAAATATTATCAAAAGCTGGAAGAAAAAGTTGAATGAAACCAATAAGGTTTTGATTTCCTCTTAAAAGAAAAAGATTAATAAATTATCACTATCATCAATTGATTATTTCCATATCAAAATTATAAATAGATCTCTGGAAATAGGATTTGAACACATAAATGCAATAATTTTGTTTTGCATTGCATTTTTCACAGCTTTGAATAGAGATACTATTATTACTATATTGAGGAGATAAAAATAGAGATAAAAGTAAGTTAAAAAAAAAAAAACCAATGTAGAGATTAAAATTAAAACACAAGATTTGATAAAAAAGGAAAAAAAGTGCCTTCTTTAAACTAAATCCATCACACAAATGTTCTCTTCTTTACAACTTTATGCACTGTTTCTGACAAAACATTGGTTTATATTTCTATCAGTGTCAGCTGAACAGAAAAACAGTTTGTCTAAAGAATTATTCGTAACTGTGATATATATATGATTATGAACCGATTTGAATTGAACAGAAGTTGGAATATTCATCTGGATTGAATTTTTAGATTTCTATTGCTTTTAGTCAGTGAAAAGATGGCAGGACAATTCATAATTGAACACTGCGTCTCCACTTAAAAATCTATAAACAAACATAATCTCCCAAAATAAGACATGTTTCTTTAAATATCGTATTATAAAGTTTGTGTTGTCTTAAGAACACTGCAATTTTCTTGCAATTTTTGCAATTTTTGCATTTATTTGTGTGAAATTTTTGGGATTTCAGAATGCAATTTTCCGCGCGGCCAGCTTATTAGCCAACTTAGGATTCCTAGAGAATCTTTGAGAAAAATTTGGAAAATTGACCTGGAGCTAAAGCCTTACAAAAATTCAACTTTTCCAATGACTCACTGAAGCAAACACCATTGCCAGAATGGACATGTGTTGCTGGTTCCTGGGACAGATTGAAAGGTATGAAACTTTTAATTTTATTCAAAAGTTCTGGTTCTCTGACTCTGACGAGGTTCATTTCTACACAAATAGCTATGTGAATAGCAAAAACTACAGTTACTAGGGATCAGTAAAACACAATGAAGTGAATGAGTAAGAATAAGATCTGCATGAAAAAAAGGTAACAGTGTTGGCAGCCATTATCTTAAGGCGGTATCATCAGGCCTTTTCTTCTTCCTCGATGAAGCTCAGCATCCTTTAACCATGAATTTAGAACCTGAGAGTTCTTTGGAAATTTTCGGGGAGTTTGGGAATAGGCTACTTGATGGAGCTGAAGAGAGACAGAACCAGTACATTCAGCAGGCTGGTGCTGCATCTTATGTTTCAAGAATTTTTCTGCACTGGATAAACAACCATTTTGGTGACAGGACAGTCAGTCGTGGGATGAAGCATAACTGGGCTTCTAATAGTCCAGACATGAGCCCAGTGGACATTCATCTTTGGGGCTACTTAAAGGACAGAGTGTGTGAAAGAACATTTGAAGTTGAAGTATCCACACCTTGAGAGAACCCATCACAGGGAGTATGAGAGAGATTCCCCCCAGGCAGTGATTGTTAATTTGATTGAATGTATCATAATGCGCTTGCTAAAGAAATAGAAGGTATCTTGTACATATCTTTAAACATCAGTTGTGCTTGTTGCATTTTTATGTTATTTTCATACAACAAAGTGGAAATAATCTTCTGCAAAGTTTGTATTTATATCTTTGTTTTTTATGGTTTTTTATTGCTATTCATTTTGCCAAACTTTTTTTCTGGTCACCTGGTAAGTACTTTCCACCGAGTGAACTGTGGACTAACCTACCACTAAGCTATGATTCTATGATACATACTATCTGAACATATTGAAAGAAGCAACATCCCTGACATATCAAAGAAATGAGACTTGGTAAAATGTCAACAACAAATAGTATATTATTGTCTAAGTTTTAACAATATCATTATCTAGTAAATTTAACAGAATAAGAAGGCAAGCGCATAGTCATACCCCTAACATTTTGTCTTCACGATGCCTGAGGAATGTATCAGTCATAATTCTGCTAACTTCTGGTCTAGACAGTCCAAGGTCATACATGAAGTCAATGCTAAATCCAATTTTTCTTGCCAATGCCAAAAGGAAGAGTGGAGTCATTGGTTCTAAGTTGTCTGAAGAGTAAAAATATGGAAAGATGTGTTATTTAAAAGTACACATAATTTCATAAAAATGTTTTGTATAGATTTTCATGACAATACAATTAGTAATAATACTAATCCTTCATTTAGTTGGTACTTAAAAAGATAATTTTCTGAATGTATTTATTTGATTTTTAGCTGGGCCTACAGTATAGTTTGAAGAATTAACACCAATACATGGATGCACTGACCAGCATCTTCTAGTAAGCTCTTGTTCACCACACCTCTGAGGCATCCTCTCTTCTCTAGATTTTCATTGATCCTGACCAAAAAGAAAACAAAATTAGGGTGTAAAAAAAAAATATCAATGAGAGAAATTTACCGTACAAAATTAATAGGATAAAATAAATAGTTAATATATATAATGAGGTAAGGGCAAAAACAGTGCAGCATAATTTACAACGCATCACATTAGATTGAATATAATTAGGAGTGGTGCATGAGGCAATAATGTTTTTGTTCTTCAATATTCTTATATTAAGAAGTTATACAACTCACAACACTTTTTATCTTTTTCCTTGAGATTGAGAAACAGAGTAACAATGCAATGATGACTGTTAATTTCAATCATCTTCATAGACATTTCTCATAAATGTGCATTCTCAGGCATATTAATATTATTAGGTTATACTGCAACTCACCAAACTTTCATCTTTTCTTTGAGAGACATGAGTATGTCTGTTTTACCCAATCTCTGTAATACCATGAACAATTCTGGCACACCATGATCTAGCCTGGAACTCCTTGTCTGCTTCCAGTGTTGTAACATCTATCACAAAAAACAAAAAAAAAAGAAGAAAAATGTTATATTTTGATGTATATAACTATAACATAAACAAAATAATGATTTTCAATCTCACATTAATATTAGAACCTCAGGCCTATAATGCAATGATAGGAAAAAGAGCACACAACTAATCAGTTTGAGATACGGACAAAGACTGATTTTATTTTTATGTACTGTAGTATGGTAAGGTACCAATAGAGAAGTGATGTGATGTAGGAGGGGTTGTAAAATGATACGGCTACTTGATAGGTAGGGATGTATGGGATAGAAGGAGTGGGTAGAGAGTAGACTGGAAGCCACTGATGCGAGAGATAACAGAAGCAAGGAGTGTGCATGGTAAACCTACAGACACACAAACGAACACAACAGCATACACATAACAAAAAAATGAAAACAACTGTATGCAATTATTGAAACATTGAATAGAAAAAAGAAATTAAAGAGCTGGATAATCAATCATAAAATTGACTAAGATTATTCTTTTGATCAGCATATAATTTTCAGTCAGGTATATATATCATGATATTTCAATAATATATCTTTAATAAAGTGTCCAAAGTTTTTTTCCTTTTTTATTCTTAAATGGTTTAATGGAGTTATTAAAGCACTATTTTCCACCCTCAAAGAGGTTTATTGCTCCTACTTTAAGGTCAGCTGTGAATTTGAATTTAACATAGGTATGATGTCAATCTTTTCATACTTTTCAGCAAGAAGCCAATGTTGTGAAAATGCCTATTTAATTTCACTTTAAGCAATCTTTATTAGTCCTTGAAGTGTAGTTGTTAGGAGCGCGCAGGCTGCGAGTACGAGTACGAGTTAATTCGTGTACCTCGAGTGAGAAGTATCCGTACACGATTTCATACGTTAACACGACTACTCCCAACATTCGTAATTCGAGTGAAGTTGTCGTGTTCCAAGAGAGAGTAGTTAGCTCGAGTGTCGAGTAAGTTGTCGTGTCCCCCCAGACACAAGAGAGCAGAATTAATTGAACAGTGTGATA
>JASKDV010196062.1:0-11215 GCA_032466395.1 Aegires albopunctatus
TCTGGCCCATGCATGTTGATTTTTAGTGATCTCAGAAAGAATATTATTATTTAAATTAATTTCTATAGCTACCGTACGTAACATTAAATTTTACGAATCTTTGATTCGATATGCATAAAGTTTCAACTGCCGTGCCTGAGATAATTTTCGTTTCCATTCACTCAATCTGCTCATGTCGCATAATTTTACTGGATTCAAATAAGCTTTTCATTTTTGTCATTCTCTTACTATCTTAGCTCTTTCTTTCAATTTTCCAAAATTTTGTTGGCTGGCACCTTTCATTTCCATTGTTATTATTATATCTTAGTCTTATAAAAGTTAGATGTGAGATTGCTCTGTTCTCGATTAAAGGAAAAAAAGTAAGTTGTGTGAATGGTTTGTGTGGTAAGTTAGTGCCATATATATGATGTGTTGCTACATTAGCACTGGCCTTGTTTTACCTGCTTTGTTATCAAGTTAAATGAATTATTATTATTATTTCTTAACTGCTGCTTGCCTGTCTTTTTCATTAACAGGCCCCCTGTTATTCGAGTCAATGACAAAGTAATGATTCCACAGGAAGAGCATCCTGATATCAACTTTGTAGGACTTCTTATTGGGCCTAGAGGAAACACTCTAAAAACAATGGAAAAGGATGTAAGTTTATGATCTCTTTTGTTTCGAGTATACTAAAATTTATTGGAGCTCTCTTATCATATTTGCCATTGCCCTGGATTTCTGTTAACTCGGGGGTAAAAGAAAAGTAACAGGAATGATAAAGTTATAATATCAGATTGGAGGTGTATTTCACTCTAATTTCTTTTTACCGTTACCTGTTATTGTCTAGACTGGGGCCAAGATCATCATTAGAGGTAAAGGTTCTGTCAAGGATGGGAAAATTGGTCGTAAGGATGGCCAACCACTTCCTGGTGAAGATGAACCTCTGCATGCCTATGTCACTGCCAACAATCCAGAGAATGTCAAAAAGGCTGTTGAAAAGGTGAGTATCGAGGGGAATTTTTGTTGCACAAGGTTTACCAGGGTGTCCAGCAAAGTAGGATTTTTGGGACCAAGTAAGATTTTTGGGGGCCAAGTAGGATAAGTCAGATTTTGGTCAGATTTTTGGGGCCAAGTAGGATAAGTCAGATTATGGTCGGATTTTTGGGGCCAAGTAGGAAACAGGGGCTAGACATTAGATATAACTAGAATCTAGTCTAAATGTTCTTTGTATTTTTCTTCATTCATAGCTTGTGGACATACGCATCTAGATAGATCTAGACCTTTTCTAAATGTGCAAGACTGGTGATTTTCCTTTTGTGTAGTTTTTATTCATTACTCATGGACATATGCATCTAGAGATCTAGATCTAGCTTTGTGATTTTCTTTGTGCTTATTTTATGTCAAAATGGGAAAGTGTTATTTTAATAAAAGTGAATGGATGGAATAAAGACGATATATTTTTAAATTGGTTGCTTTCTGATTCTGATAACACAAGTTTTTTTGTAAACTGTGCATACAAAAGTATACCATTGGATATGACTGTATATGATATGATTTAAATTTTAATGGCCTTATAATACCGGTATGTATTCATGTTAAAATTTGGTCTGCATGTCGGTATAATGAGCTATATTTATTGGTAGGATTTTTTTGGGTCACTTTTCCCTGGACGCCCTGTTTACTAAGTAACCAGGTATATTCCTCTTGTCTTGATAACATTTAGGTAAGCATTATCTTGGTGTGATATTTGATGTTATTGCCACTTCTAAGGTTTTTTCATAATTTTTATTTTTAATTTTCTTGACATCGAATAATCTGCTACCAACATTAGCTGTTACAAGAATTGCCAGCTTATTTGCTGCATGTTGTTTTGTTGGGTTTTGGTTTTTTGGTACAGATAGATGTCATAAAGTTAAATTATTGATTAACTCGATAAGGCAATTCCTATACAAAAGTACAAACCATGGTGAAAATCAAGTTCATTTCTTTCCTCCTCACACTATTCTACATTACCCATTGCATGTAAGTAAAGTTGGGTTGGGTTTTTTTTTTCCATTTATATTAGATCAAGGAAATCATCAAACAAGGAATTGAAGTACCTGAAGCCCAAAATGATTTACGTAGGCAACAGCTTAGGGAACTTGCTTTGCTCAATGGAACATTAAGAGAAAATGATGGTCTAGCGTGAGTATTTTGTAGAATGCATTATATTTGGCAGGACTGTTATAGTTGTTTTGTTTGAAAACCTAACCTGTCTTTTAGATTCAAATCTGTAACTGAAGTATATATTTTCAATAAGTGTAATTACAAATAAAATTCTAAATTTTGTTGAAATATTTCAGTATAACAGATAATGACTTACATGACTGTGTAGAGATATTTTAGTATGCTATAATGGCATTTCAGGTGTTATATACGTCAATGGAAAGGAAGCACTGCATCAGCCATTTTGTATGCTTATTTGGGAAGACGTTCATTGGGTTACAGTGTTAGTTTTTGAGGAGTTGTTTCGTTCTTTCGTTCATTTTCTTTCTGTCTTTCTTTTTGGCATTGTTTTCCTGGTGGCTGGGTACATTTTGACTTTTGACCCAGAATTTCTGCAATTTATGTCCTCAACCGGCCCAAAATATTACAGTATAAGCAGTATATATTACAGATTAACCGTTCTATTTATATAGAAAAACTTTCATTATATCCAATTATTGTATAAGCGGTTTCGACTGTACCATATTCGCTCTAATAGAAGCACTCTCCCTCAGCCATCCGCCATTTTTTCCCTAAGCCATGCACAAGATTGGAAAACAAGTTACACCGCCATGCCTACCTTACACCAATTTGACAATCAAGGCACAGCAATAACAAAGCTAATGGGACACAATGTTCGATAACTACACACTATGCACCCATACAGTCATTTCTCCTCTGTCTGCGGTATCAACACAACACACACCTATTCACTACATATTAACATTAACTGACAAGACGACCAGTATCCGCTGATTGAAACTCGATACTCTTCATACCTGTGCATTCATTAGAAGTTTCCGTGAATGTATTGTGTGAAGAATCTCAGGTTTCATGGTTTTAGTCAGTGGATTACAAAACACCCAACATTCATGTTATCCGTAGTAAGTAGTAGTAGTAGTAGTAGTAGCAACATGAGTAGTAGTGGTAGTAGCAGCAGCAGCATTTCACATTGTGCTGATGCTTGTCTCTCCTTCACTAAGAACAACGGGCAACACATCGATGAAGTTACTGTGAATCTTCCACCTAAACTGTCAATTTTGATACCCTATTACAGATTCTGGATCTGAGCACCTAATTTGGGAACATAACTCAACAATGGAATTTTTTGCTTCTGTTATCCTAACTCTCTCATACAAAATCACAACAAACAGTTATCCAAACGGGTCTTTCAATGGCTCTTCAAACCCATTGGATGACTTTAATTCTTCAACAAGACTCCTCCAGATTATAATTAAGCAAACATTGTGTTGGCGCCGGTTGACCATCACAAAATCAATCCAGACAAAAGACACGTGGTCGGGCAAGCAATCCTAATATATAGCTCATACGACGGACGCCAATTCTTCAAGCTACTCTTATCATGTCCATCAAGTGGTTGATTACGTTGGTGGTGCTTCATTGAGCCAGTTAGGGCCAATAGTAATTGACCACCCTAGATAATAAAGAAACATGGATGAAGATCTTTTCAGCCCAGCCCACTCCCTACTAATCTGCTTTATCTCCTCCTATAGGGACCAGTGATAAAAACAAAGGTTCACTGAGAATTTTGTGGCCATATGCGAAATCAATTTGTTTAACTCACCTAACGCAGCCATTATTGACACACTTGTTCCAGATTTTTTATATCTGGCGGAAGAAAAGTTTTTGTTGGTATGCAAATTAGTTGCACACATCCGTGTTGGAATCACCATCTATCAAAGGCCCGAAAAGTCTTGTAAGATGTGATTTGGAATGTGGAACAAACCTCAAGTTTCAAAGCAATCTTCTTCGTCCATGAGCAGAAGATCAAAGATTCCAGATGGTTCCTCACTGATGCTTTGTACCTTGGCACAGATTCTTATTGCACTATTTTTGGGACGATGTGCATTTTGATTTTTACCAATAATTCTATTATCAGGATCATGGCATAAACAAGCTATTGCTTTAAGTGGATTTACTTTTTATACAGTGCGTTCTGCTTATATCAACATCCCTGGGATCACCTTTATATGTCGGTGTAAGCTGGATGTCAGTATATCAGCCAACTAATATATATATACAGTCTGATCTAATCCGAACACCTACATTCCCGGCAATTTGTTCGGATTACAGAATTTTCCAGATTAGGGAATACTAAGAAATAATACGAACAAAATCCGTTCCCAGAAAATGGTTTTGGATTACAGAGGGATTCGGATTAGAGACTAGTCTGTAACTGGAAACAATTAGATTTCTTTGGCTTGGCAATAAAGTGCTTTCATTAGCATCGAACAGCATCGATTTCATTGGTAATTTAGTTATTTGCTTATTGTGCTGTGTTTCAATTTCATCAATTGTGCATCAATATATTGATATATAAGACAACCAATGGAACTTTGCAATATATTAGCTGGACTGTAATTTCATTTACTTCTGATTGAATTTAGAGATGAATCATATTATCATCCTATGATGTATTATCTTATTTTTAACAGAAAACTTCGTCAGATAGCAGAAAGTCAGACCATTGTGACAAATACAATTGTTTGTACCATTTGTGGTGGAACAGGCCATATTGCTCAAGATTGTAAACAGAAAAGGTAACTGAATTTTATTAACTTTATTGAAAGACTTAAAGAAAGAAGTGGGATTCGTTTTTCTTTTTTTTTAAATAAGGAATCATTCAATGGAAGGATTTCTTTGTTAAGGAGTTTTATCAATTTACTCATTGACGGAGATAAGAGTCATGTGTTTCTAGATGGTGAATCTCTCTAGTAGGTTTATGATTCTTTCCAATTTGTTTCTAATTTAGGCCTGGAGATACTTTCAGGATGCAGCAAATGCAGAATCCTGCTGATAGAGCCAAGATGGACAGTGAGGTAATCTTGAGTCATGTTGTTCTGTGGTGGTTTTAAATTACTATTATTATTATTATTAGTTGACCCTTTGCAGCATTGCTTGCAATTATTATTCAAACACAATCAACAAATCCGAAACAAAGCTTCAACGATCCTGAAATGGTGAAAGAGAAAGTAGGACCGGGGTGAATGGATTTCTCTAACACCATATGGCAAAAATCATAATGGAAACATTGAAATCAGATAATTTGTAGACATATCTATTGCTCATGAGGTTCTCACCTAAGGAAATTATTTTTCCAAAATTTTGGTCGCAGTCGGATCATATTTTGGTTGTCATTTCAGAGTCTTAGTGCAAATTTGCCTCCCTCATGCCTTTAGTGGAAGGTATTAAATTTTTTGTTTTGTTTTTGAGAGAGAGAGAGAGAGAGGCACTGAATTATAATCATATGTCAATTGTTGGCTAAGACTGATGTAAATTAGAAAAGTGATTTATATTTTTGGATAAAAAGATATCTATTTTCTTGTTTCTTAGTTGTTTTTTAAGAAGACCATTTGATGTGTAATCCATACTATTTTTTTCTTTCAGTATATGTCCCTAATGGCAGAGCTTGGAGAAGGACCTCCTCCACCAAAAACAGAGGCTACACCCATGCCACCCCAGCAGCAAGCCTTTAATAGACCTTTGCTGTCAAATCCTCCTCCTAACCCAATGGTCAGTTTTTGGTACTTTTTTTTTTTTTTTTAATCTTAAAATTATTAATTGCTATTTGACCGGTAAAAAGGTTAAGTGCATGATATGATTGTGGACGAGTCGTCCCTTTCTTTGCATAACCAGACTAGCTTATTTCTTTCTATAAGCAGAAAATAATTTAGTTTAAAACTTTGTAACATACATTGGACATATAAGATGACAGCATTAATTCTCCAGTTGAATGATAGGGAATAGTAAGGAAGACATACCTGGATTAATATCAATATCTTCATACATGTATATGACTAGATTGGGAATGGGGTTAAAATGAAACTGATGAATTCCTGAACTGGATGATGAGGATCTGTCAATGATAAGGAGCGTGAATGCAATTGTTTGATGAAAATCATTCTTTAATCAAATAGATGCAGTTTTTTATTGAGTATTGTGTATCTTTTTTTTCTTCAATCCCCAGACAATGAACCCACCCTGGCAGGTTCAAAACAGACCCCCGGTGTCTGTACAAAATCCTCCCAATTCCATGCCCCTCTTAAACCGACCTCCAATGGGTTTGCAGTCATCAGCCCCTCAGATCAACCCCATGGGTAGGCTTCCAATGCCATTGATGTCAACACCCCTTCAACCCCCACCTGGTATGCAAGCACCCCCAAATCTTCTGCCCCCCACTTCACAACCCCCTCAGCAGCAGATGGGAGGGATGATGTCACAGCAGCCTTCGCAACAGCAGCAGGCACCAAACAACAACATCCGACCTTGGCAGCAGTCAGTCAGTCAGCCTCAGCAAATGAATAATATGGCCAATCAGGGACCTGTGTCTTCTGGCTCAATGGGTAAGGGTTTTAGTTTTTCTTTTCTGAAAATTATTTGGCTCATTAAGGAAGCTTTCAACCATTTTTTATTACAATAGTGAGATACAATATAAGTGTATCACAATATCTATTTTAACTTTAACTCAATTGGTTAGCCAGGTAACTGTTTTTTCTAAAAGCATTTTAAAACTTACTTTTCCTCAGCGGTTCCACCACCACCACCATCCTTACTGGCTCCACCACCCCCGCCTCCAAGCAGCCAAGCCCAAATGCCACAGTCAACACCCCCACCATGGATGCAACAACAGCAGCCAGGTAATTGGTAGCAACGTGTCTGTTACTCTTACATTTTATATACAATATTTCACTGCTCATTATTTTGTTTGGAAATAGCGTAAAAATAGAAGAAGAGTATAAGCAACTGTCGGAAGTATCATGAAACTAAACTTTGCAATGGTTCTAAGATCAGGCTGTTTAATTCAAGATCAAATCAGTCTTGCTATATGGTATGACTCATAAAATATTAAAATGGGCTAAGCAGAGTGTCAAAATTAACCCAAGAAAAGCTACGGGCGTCACCTGTTGTGACATTCATGCAGTGACCAGTGAATGTTTGGGGAAAATGGGGGTGGGGCAAAGGGAGAAGCTAATATTTTGATTCAAGTTTTAAAAAAGTAGATTACATGCTTATGGAAGTAGATAGACCTATAAAACTATATATTTTCTAAAAGTCTATAACATGAGGAATTCGTATTTAGATAACAAAAATTCGAGAGAGAGAGAGAGAAATCACATTTGATTTGTTTTTATGGCATTCTTTCTTGTACATCTACAAAAGAACAGAAACACAACTAACCTATACTAAACTTAGCTGTGGGGAAAAAATGTCCGTCACAGCCAATAGCAGCACAATCCTCGATATGTACCCTGCTCTCTGAGTTCCTGAGTCGCTTAAAATGCAGTATGCATTTAATAAAATTAAATACATACATTTGCATTTTAATGAGCTGGTTAGCATCCCTTTGACAGGCGATTACAACAAAAAGGGAAGCTGAACTTAAGCTTTGAACTCAAAGTTCAAACCACGACAGTAGCCATGATTAAAGAGTGGGAACTTTCATTTAAGGAATGCAAGATCCCATGCGGTTAAATTATTCCCAGCGCACTTCCCGCGCCAACAACCTTGGGGGTTATTTCACCATGAGCGTACTTCCCAATCTTACATTAACATGCGTTAATATTACTACTGCAGCTTTTCTAGTGTTAGATATACTGGCTAATGTACTCTATTTATGCACATTTCCTTGCTAGATATTTAATTTCATGGATCTTACTTTTGTTAATCCCTTAGTTTAGTTCCGTACTAATAAAATATCCATTCTTTATTGGTCTTCTGTTATAATGCCATTCATTGTTCCTTTATTTTCTATTTCAGGCACTATGGGTCTCCAACAGCAGCCTCCTCCTCCACAGCAGCCACCACCATCATCCTCTGCTGCACACTGGCAGCAACCACCACCTCAGATGGCCCCACCTCAAATGGCTCCTCCCCCACCCCCAGTCTCTGTGGCACCCTGGCAACAGCAACAGCTACCTCCTCCCCCTCCCATGATGTCAGCCCCTCCCCCACCCACGCCAGTGCAGCCTCCTAACATGATGACTAACCCAGTACCTCCCCCTCCACCTCAGTCTTCTGCTGGGACACAGTTCCACAATTTTGCCCCTCCCCCACCTCCTCCTGTCGGGTACAACAACCAGAGGATGAACATGATGATGGCTGGACCTCCTCCTCCTCCTCCACCGAATTAATGTTCTGCCAAGATGTGCTTTACTTGTTATGATCACTTCATTGAATTCTATGCTCTCTTTTAGAAATCACATTCTGTTTATCGTTATTGAATCTGGTCTGAAGAAAGGGGTGGGGGTGAATTGCAAATGAATGTTGGTATAAGCTAAGAGGTGAAGATTCATTTGAGGGAAACTGTAAATTTATGTAAACCAGGATTTTGAATATGGTCAGATTTTTAAGCGTGAGGAAATACAGTTATTTGAAATCCCTCTTATTTTAGTGATAGGAAGAATTGAAGCTCTCATTACTTTATATAATGATATCCCATTATCCAATTTTGATTTATTGGGGTTATATTTTTTTATTTTTTTTATCTCAGAGAGCTTCATGCCCTTGACCTTTTTACCTCATATCTGATATGCATGTTTTACATTTAAAATGAGAGCATAATAATCAGCACCTGTTTTAAGTCGTACTTTTACTGTGCCACCAACTAATGCACTCTTGTTGCAGTACCAGTTCAATGTCATTCCTTTATTCTCTCTTTCATTTGCATGTGATTCTTGTCTGTCTAAATTTTGCTGTACATTTTACCATGTTGCTTTATCAGGACAATTAGGGTCAGTCTTTACTTATTGAAACTTGAATGACAAGAAAACAAATATAAATTCAGTCTGAGATTTGCTCTAATTCTTATACTATGCATATCTAGGTTATGCTTACTACTACTATGAACCCTTGAGATGACAAAGGGCCTCCACCACACTACTTCACCTGACTCAGTTTTGGGAAATCTTCTTGTTTGTCCACCATGTCTCGCCAAATTGTCTGGAGCTCACTCTCCATGTTTGTAGGGGCCTTCCAACCTTTCTCTTTCCCTGAGGACTCCAGTCGAGGGCTTTCCTGGTGATGTTTTTGCAAGGTGTGCCCTATCCAGTGTACCTCAATCATCTCTTCTTGATTTGCCCTTCTCTACAGTTCTTTGTTGCTGATAATTTGTGACCAATATGCCTTCATATCCTGAGGTCAGTTGATAAGGCAGAGTTCCAGATATCAGGTTATGCTTATTTAGAGTTATTTCTTCCACTTGTGGCTACTCATTTAAAGCTTATCACGCTTCTAATCGTTGAGCGGTGTTGATAAATGATGAGTAGCTCAGTACTTAGTCATACTAGTAATTTATGCGTATAATTGAATTTGTTGTCATGGGCTGGTTGTTAACAATTGTATCCAATTTTATGATTGTCAGGTTAAGACAGAGCGCTTCCTTACTTGAACCTGTCAAAATATATTTATCAACGCTTCACAAGAGTTCAGTATTTGTGAATGTTGTTTTATCATTATTCCTATTTCATTAAATCTTCTTCTCTATTTTTTTTTCTTCTCTCAATTGTTGAATAAGTCCTCAAATAGGTTATTGTTGATATTATTGTTATTATTATTAGAAGTATATCAATTGTTATCATCATCATCATTATTGCTGTATCAATTTGGCAAACTTTTTTTCTTAAAGAAAAGTACAGTATTACCCATAAGGTATTTTGTAGTTTTCTTTACTTCATTCTGACCATTCTCATTAATAGCCTGAAAAATAACAAAATGTATAAAATGGCAAGTTGTTGTATAAAAATAAAATGATAATGTTCTAGATGAAAAATGTGTAGTTTCCTTTATGAATTGTTTTTTGGGGTTTTTTTAAATTCAGGTTTTCTGCTATAAAATCTTGCATTTGCTGTTTCAACTTTTTTGTTACTTTATACTTTTCTTTTTTTTTTTTTAAATTAGTATTATATTTTTATATCATGCAGTATGCAGTCATCTATTTATTCTCTTTGATTTAATGTACCAGTGCATTATAGATATATCATTTAATTCATGATGAATGTTTTAACAAATAAAATTTTAAAAATAAGATTCTTACAGTAGTATTACTTATTTACTCTTGGTTTGTGTTGTCTATGTGCATTTAATAACGATTTTCATCTACATCAATCTAGGTAATACAGTATCCCCCACAATTTTGAAAACATGGCTTACCAGAATTCTACTTCTCTACTATAGAATAGAAGATAATTTAAAAAATGTGCAGAGCACATCATAGCACTGTTGAAATGTTCTACATACATTTTACTTGGACCCCCTGGTACAAATGCATTTTGTATCATTATCAGTCAGTGGGAGAATAAAACTGAAAAGTCATCATAAAGGACCCTGGGCACCACTATGCTGTGGATAAGAGTGCTTGCAGCCTTATAAGCGTGATTTCATTATTCAGACAGGGACAAATATGTAGGCATATGTAATAACAGCCTGGTGACCACAGAATGATCCAGACTTCCTGTAGAGAAGTACAGTGAAACCTGCTCAATTCGAATTCAAAATATTATATTATTATGGTTATGATGCCAACTTAGAGAGTGAGATTTTAATCAAAGGGAAATAACTGGGTATAAATTATTAGGCTCTAGTCTTTGTGGATTAATACTATTAATAGTGCGGGTCCTAGGCCACATGGCTCGGGGAATTTTGACTGCTTGGTTACAATGCTTTGCGTGTCGCTGATTTACTACATGTATACTATTTATTAAAATAATTAAAGTCAGCCTTTTTTTTTATACTATGACCACGGCACCAATTTGGTATGGAGTAAAGTGATGGATGGTTAAGACCTTCTTTAGCATACATTAGATTCTAATATTGTGAATAGTTATGACTTCCCCAATTTGGGACCCCGTGTGGTTCCCGGGGGTAAAGAATAGGGCCAACGCTTCTCCATGTGCGGTTCGTAAGAGGCGACCAAGGGAACGGGAGCTTCTTCTCCCATCTGTCCTCTATCTTCTGTCTATCAGGCTGTTTTGTC
>JASKDV010196073.1:0-11215 GCA_032466395.1 Aegires albopunctatus
TTATCCTTATAATCATCATCACCATTGTCAAAATCATTATCCTTATAATCATCATCACCATTGTCAAAATCATTATCCTTATAATCATCATCACCATTGTCAAAATCATTATCCTTATAATCATCATCACCATTGTCAAAATCATTATCCTTATAATCATCATCACCATTGTCAAAATCATTATCCTTATAATCATCATCACCATTGTCAAAATCATTATCTTTATAATCATCATCACCATTGTCAAAATCATTATCCTCGTCATCACGATCACCATCACCATCATTATTGTCATCACTGTCCTAATCGTTATCATCATCATTCTCGTGTTCATATTGCTAATGTCATCCCTAGGCCCTGATATAAACGTGTAGTTTTTGTTGTTTGCCAACCTGAAAGTATCACGTTCATAATATTTGAGCAGATGATCAAGAGGCCCCGGTTAAGTTGCCAGAAAGGCGCGATAATTTGTCCTTGGGAAAGGCTGTTTTCAATCTTTTTGCTACTCTATCCAGGTGTGAAATGAGTACCTGAATATGTAGAGTCAGATCTCATCAGTTGTAGGCTAGGCTAGGGGAAAGCACCATCCATATGCACAGAGTTGAGGTTTCTAGAGTGAGGTCTGAGAGGAATCCACAGTAATGCGCATGATTAACTGGGGTGCGCTTTGTCATCAATTCAGTTATGCGCTCTAGGGAGATTTGAATGCAATCAGATAGCCATATGCCTTTATCGAGTTCTTTATCTAATCGTAACATTAGCAACCCAATTTTCGTGAAAACTCATATCCGTCTATTATTATCATGTGACAGAGATGTAACACAAACTGAATGCTAGTAGCATGGACTGAAACCTAAAACCATTCACTTTTGAACACGAATTGAATGCAATACCTATAATAATGATAATCTTATCTATCAGATTATATTTATTTATTTATTAACCAAAAAAAAAAAAACAACACCAAATTGTTTTTTTGTTTTTTTTTTGTTTATAGTAACAAAATTCAGTTGGTGTATATTGATAATTTTGATGAAAGTATTTTTAAACCAAAGCTGTTCTCAGGATAAATAAAAAAAATAATATTATTCACACTCTTATTAAAGATTCCAAAAAATTAATAGAAAATCAATTTAAATTGAATGAACTCATACAACTTGATTTCAGGGTTGTAAGCAATGTTTTAAAGCTAATGAACTTGGTTTTGAAACTAAGATTTAGGAATGATTACTGTAATAGTGGTGATAAAGATGCTGCTGCTTATGCAATCTGTCTCTGGATGGTAATCAGTAAGATGTCTAATAAACATGATATTAAATATTGTAGAAATATTATTTGACTAAAAACTGTTAAAAGAACTTTGGAACTTTACTAACACCATCTGGCCACAATCGCGTCAAATGTGAAATAGAAGATAAACGAAACAATTATTGTAATTGAGAAAGTGGAGGATATAAAATGGACAGGAAATGAAAAGGGTGAGGAACCCCATCTTTAACTATATTCCGAATGGACTTCAGTGACGGTGAATGAGAAAGCAGCCAATGGAATAGAACCGTACGTTCATTTTCTCATTGTTTGTTTCTGTTTTTGTGTTATTCGTCCGTTTTCCTCATCATTTTCGCCTCTGCCTTTCTCTTCCTTATCTGATGGTCAACCAAGCTTGTGCTAAAATTCTCGCTCTGTTTGGCCAGAGGCTGAATAAGAAAGTCAAGTGGTTGCCCTGTCGTCCTGGGGATCCTTCAGAGTGCATGTTAATTAGTTCGCCCGTCACATTGTGTGGCGCACACTCTAGTGAAAGGTGATTCTCGTTTCGCCACCCCGTGCCCGGCAAATGGTGTTGACGGTCCGTGCATGACTCAAAACCAAGCATTTGCCATTGCAAATAAGAACTCTTTGCCTCTTCTAAACGACACCTAAATGTTTTAAAGTTCCAACGACAGAAGCGATGCCAACGTTTGTCTCGCACATGCGCGGAGGAAACACAACTTCCTTCGAGGGAAAAGGAGGAGAAATTAAGGTCGTTGTAACTTGGAGATGGCAAAAGGTTTCGTTGTGGTAAAGGAAAGAAGGTATATTTGAGTTTGTTTGGAAACACAGTAAAACGAATAGAAGATGGTAGGAACCTGAGGTTAAGATGCAATAAGGCAGGCACCTTGTGCTAAGAATCAAGACTGTTAATCGACAGATTGAGGGTGGTTGACTGAGGAAGCAATACACTTTAGAATTGTGGCAGCAATGTAAATGCAGACCAATTATTGATGTGATAATGTGATAGGTGTGAGAATGAATGCACTTGCCCATTCTTTAAAACTTTTAAGCTAATAATACTATTTGCAGAAAGCCTTGGCGTTGTATAATGTAAAATCATTGGCACCTTCGTCATCCATATTTATAATTAATTAGACATGAGAAATTAACTCGATGCAAACAATATCTATTTTCCCCAAAGACATGGAACAAAGAAATCGGCACACGTCAAGGCTCTTAGAAATATGGAAAAAGAGATGATTTGACGTATTTTATAATGAAAAGGCCTAGCTATTTTTAAGAGTATCAATAAACATGTAATGCTTATAATAAGGAAAAGAGGGATTTAAAGGCATCACGTTTGCTAAGGTTACATTTCTATGCTATGGAGAGATCTATTGTGTGCATAAATATGGCGATTTAGAATCGGCACGAGTGTCGGCATTTTTTATTTTAAAGTTATCCATGATAATAGATCACACATTTTAAACTATCCACAAGCTTAAAAACAAAACTGATGGCAAAATAATATCTTCCGACAGCTGGTTTGTTGAGATAAAAGAAAGTCTTGTGTCACATTTGGTAATCCTGCGTGCAGGGAAAAAGAGACAGTTGACAAAACAATGTTGTCTAGGTCCGAGTTCTAACCTCAATAAGATATGACTATCAATGGACAGAGATAAATATTAGTAGTATTTTCAATCGTATCTGGCATTGGAATGAGTCGATTATGATTATTGCAGTTATTGATTAATTGCTGAACAGAGTTTAATCGTGTATAGAAAAAACCCAAAAAAAAAACAAAAACAAAAAAACCCAAACACACACACACACACACACAAAACACACCCAACAGCAACAAAATGTTATGCTATTTGTGGTGAAAATGTGCTGTAAATAATTATTTTGCGAAGAAGGAAAATGTATCGCTATGCTGAGCTTGAATTTTGTGAGGAAGAAATATTTATCTCGCACAAAGAACTAACTTTTAGATTTTCACGCATAAATTAAGACGATAATCCAACATTTAATCTCTGTTTAGTAGATATATCTATCTCTTTTCCAACAGATAGATTATCACGCTATGGTTTAAAAAAAAAAAAACATATGCGAGAGGGATACATTATTGTAAATCAATATGGTCGTGTGCATGAGATAACATTGTTATTATAACGATAAAGCACTACTAAGTTACTAATATCCCCTCGGAGAGTGAACATGACAAACTGCAGGAGCACTTTGACCCAAAAGAGATCTAGCAAGATTAAAGAGACTAGATCAGGACAAGGATGCCTTCAAGCGGGGTGAAAGGGCATCTTCAGTTACAGTAGAGCTGCATGCAAACAGAGTTTATTGGTCTGCGGTGCTTCTTCTTAACATTAAAATCTATCACAAGTAACTTTTCGAAGAAAAACGTCATATTAAAGGTAATTATTTATCATGCCAAAACAATGGAATGATGATTTATAAGATTCTCTGTAATTACAGGATAGCGACGTTTTTAATTATTTTATCTCTCGGACTTTTTGTTGTTGTTGTTGTTTTGTTTTGTTTTTAACATGGCTTTACTTTTATATCCTAGCAGAAGCGAAAGGAAACCAATTATACAAAATAAGTAAAAGACATGCGACACTTTTTGATCATCAAAATTTTATGAGAAAGAAATGGTTGATCGTCTAGCATTATAGAAACAGAGAGATAGAGAGATTGATATATAGACAAATAGATAGATAGCTTTAACCTCTTCCGTAACCCTTTTTTAGAGTTTTAGCAGGCAATTTAAAGAGAATACAACAACATAATTATTAGTAAGAAAATCTTAGCCATAATTTAGTTCTTTTTTCACACTTATCTTCCAGACCATTCTATTTCGCTCCTTTGTCTTTCGACGCATCACGAGAAAGCAGTTGAGGCCCGAACTAAATCTAGTAGTCTGACGTATCGTCAGCGTTTTGAAAATGTGATGTAATCAAAATCTCAAAACTGGTTAGTCTCCCGACGGACCTGTTAGAATAGTCTTTAAAATAGAGATAAGCTGGAGCATAAAAATAGTAGAGATTTGTTTTTTCTGTGACAGAAGATTGCGTTGTATTGTCTGACAGCTTTCACCCCACACGATGAAGATTAGCTAAGCTCCAGTGCAAAGGATTGTGGGCAAGATAAATCGAGAGATAATACATAGAGCAACCACTCAGATCCTCTAAAAAATTAAGGGTAAAAAATGTACGTAAATGTTCCTATCAAGACCAATAAAAAGAAAATTTTAATCTGTTTTCCTTCGGCTTTCACTATACGTGTCAAATTTGGTCTTAATGCCAAGAATGACAGCTGCTCTAAGCTAGCATTTTATCCCCAAATCATTCTTTAATATTGTTTTGTTATCTACTGAGATACTTTTATAAAAATGAAATAATGCTTAGAATGCGGGATATTCTTTTTTAATGCATTTCTTATCGACAGCTGAAAAAAGAAAGAGACTCTTTTGGATTAGGTAACAAACTTTTTTATGTAAAATGACACAAACACACATATTCACACTTATCAACACACACATACTACATACCCACACTTACTTACGCAGGCATTATGATATTGCATGAAAGCATAGTTTTAAACAATAATCTTTATAATTCATTGTAAACAACGGTAGGAATTAAATAAACGTAATCTTAAGATGAAATGTTTAGATTGAATACCATTAAAAAATCAAGGAGTTAGAAAATATTAAACGGTTAAATAAATTAAAACTATTAATGGACAAATTAGTTAGCCATAAAATGATTTCAACAACTCTATGCTTAGAAAGACAAAAAAATCATTGTTATAAAGCGATTGCCTTGATTAAATATGCATTTGCTTCTTCTCCAACATTGTGAGATTATCAAAGAAATATTTGATATTGCGAGTTAAGACCGGGTCATAATCATCATCGCCTTTCTCACCTTGGATCAGGGTATAAGCAACGGACAAACACTTTCCTCCCCTCTCTATCTTGAGCCAGGTTCTTGACGGCATTCCACGTCTTTTCACTTCTCAGTACATCACTCTCTCGGAGTCTTCTCCAGGACCCTTGTGGCCTACCCAGAGCATACTAGAACGCTATGGGCCTACCGCTATCTCTTGCCCTGAGGATTCTATCCAGTACCTTCTTAATAAAATTATGTTGCTTTGTTTTCTAAGAGTGTGCCCTATCCATCGCCACCTTCTCCTTCCAACACCGGGTGTTAAGGTGGTAATTTTCCATAACTACCATTTTGAACATGCTTACAACTTTTTATATATAATTGTTAGTGGTTTGTGCCATTATGTGATCGTCTCACTAGTTATGTTTTCATCCCATTCATCCAAGAACTGCATAATTTTATCTTAAAATAAATAGAGCCAACTCCATGAGTTTTTATTCAATTTTTTTTGTTTCTTCTTCCATTATTGACATTGTCTGCTCTTCGTCTTCGTCCAGCTAACTATCGTTTGTTTTTGACCAGTCTTCTAGTTGTATAAGAAAACGGTATTGGAAACAAAATCTGACATCCACCTACTTGGAGATTAAATTTTGGGGTGTAAATTTTTCGGATGTTAGAAGAGAGTGAGGGACAATTTTACCTCCCTTTTATAACCATTCCCTCTTCTTCGCTAAAATACGCCTGGCTCAGCCATGTCCCAATTGGCGGTGCCACAATACAACCTTTGACCTCTCACCTATTGATTAGCCAATTAGAGAGTGGGTCAATCACCTATTCTTAATAGCATCCCCCTTCTATTTCTAATTATCCCACCTTGAAAATCCAAATCTCTGTCTGGTTATTAAGAAAATTTAGATTAAATTCCATCGTGCCCTTGTTTCAATTCCAAATCATTAGGTTACCTGGATGATGACTGAGACATGGCGACTACAGCTATTAGATAGTAAAGCAAAATATATCAAATCATAGATTATATAAATATTATAAACTAACCAATTCATGATCGAGTCATATAGCAGTTAGGAGCGGAAAGCTCAGAAAGTAAGGCACGCGCCCGCCAAGTCAAAGGTCCCTGGTTCAAACACGAGTAGTTTGAATTTGAATTCCAATTTTTCAGGTTTCCCTCTGTTACTTACCATAATTTGCTACGATATAATGAGTGCCATGTCCTATCGGAGACGGACTATAATCTAAGAAACCCTATGTGTATATACGCATGTAAAAGAACCATTGGCTGTCTATAAGGCAGTCTTAGAAAACCCTGAGATCACCAAACAAGTGGAAGTTGGTAAATTTAATACACCATATTATTATAGCAGTTTCAGTCGAGTTCAAATTTTCAAAGTTCACCGCCTTAATCAAACGAATTTGACCTTTCCATTTGACCTTTTGTGCTGAGCGAAAAGATGGTTTTATGGTAGTCACCTTTTTGAGTCTTTTCTTTATCTTTACTAAGATATTAAGACCACAGATCAATTGACTATAGCAATATTGTCCTAAAGGACTTCATTTTGTATCTCTTTATACATTAATGTACTGTTTTAGCTGCATTGTATTAAGTTTTATATCTAATGACTATTATGTTCACATAGGCTTGTGGATACAATTTTAAAACATAATTATCATTACACAGCCAAACGGATATGCAGGGCACGGTTGAAGGGCAGAGGAGACAAGGACGACAGAAGAAACTGTCGCAAGACAACATCAAAGACTGGACAGGATGACGTCTGAATGAACTACTTAAGAAGGCCAATAATTGAGAAGATTGGTAAAGTCTGATTCCCACCAGTCCCCCTGACGATCAGCTGGTCCTGGGAATGGGTGAATGGGTTGTATATTTAGTCATCGTGGCGGCTAAATTACGCTCACTGATTCTAAATGCTCAAATCCACAGCATCCGCTCCGCTCATCATGAAAGCGTCAAACACTATAACTTTACTTAAAATATCCTCAGCCTCAGCTACGCTCCGTGGACAACATTAGTTATAAATAAGTGTTCAAATTCACAGCCTCCGCTCCTCTCAATACCAAAGCGTCAAACACTATGAGACATGCTTAAGTTGTCCGTGAAAGCCTCCGCACCGCTCCGTGGACAATTTTAATAGTAACTTATAGTATTCACCGCTTTTGTGATGAGCGGAATGGAGCGGAGCGGAGGCTGTGGATTTGAGTGCCTAGTTATTCGACAAATCTAATATGGGCTGATTTGTAAGTAATTGACAGAATGCTATGTGGCATTCTTATACAGAAACAGTTTGGTCCATTATGCCACTATAGCCGCTACCACAGTCGCCAACGAGTCTTTATTTATCAAAGACGTGGTAAATCAAAGTAATGTTAAGTTAAAGTAAAAGATACTCCTATAGAGCGCTTATATTCAAAGCGTAGCCGTGCACAAGGTGCTTTACAATGATTACATTTATTTCCATTGACCAACAACAACACAGAACACGGAGGACAATACCCGCAGTCAATAAGGCACAAATAGAAGGACACCGCTGTCCTAACATTTCTAAATGAGTTAAGTGAGGTAGCGAGGACAAAGCGTATTTGACACATCGCAAACAACCTGTAGTTATTGAGAATTTTTTCGTAATGACGTATTTCAAAAAAATTTGGGCCCTGGCATTTTGGTTGCATTTAAGAAAGGAAATAGTAATAATTACTAATAATAATCCCAAAGACGATAACACAATTTCTGCTAATTGTAAAATAGGTAATTGAAGACAGGAACCTTTGAACGTCAAAAAATGTAACAGATTCAGAATGTTCGACATTCCAGTATTACATACACGACTAGATACCGATATAGATGTACACACAAACAAACATAATACATACATAGAGAACATAGAAACGTACATAGTATACATATATATACCAAAATATACGTTGACCAAAAGCTTTTGGAACTTTTCTATAAATCTCTGCTTGTGAGTGTCATGTTTTGGAATAATTTGCTGGGGGGGAAATACAAGGTGTAATGATAAAGAGAAATACAACCAAATTATAAGGAAAGCGATCAAAATCATTTGTAACACATCATCCACTCCCCAGAACATATTTGATTATGACTCACTTTATTTAACCAACTGTCAGAAATAGATTATATCAATCATGTAAGACACACTCAACCTTTTTCCAGGATGGTAACAATTTTGAAACGTTCAGGCCGACCCCTTTCATGCAAATGCAACACAATCAAATATAGAAATTCCTTTCTCCTAACCGCCAACAAAATATTGTAATGTAAGAAATGTTATTTGTTTATTCATTTATATCATTAAAAAAATTTTTTTATCATAAAATGTATTATATATCATACTATGTTATTATAATTAACTGACATATATTTTCTTGGCTGTTACAACAAAAAGATGTGCCTTTTGGATAACATAAGTTATCCTTATCTCATCTTATCTTATATACATGCATATTATATAGATACACAGTGCACAAAGAAACTTACATAAATAAATATATACATACAATATATTCATACATTACATAAAACATATATACATGTATTCATACAGAATATCAAAAATCGTTTTTTCTGCAAAGCATATTAATGAATATAAATATAATATATGTTTATCTTTACAGACATTAGTGACAACATACATACATACATACATACCCACATACATACATACATACACACACACACATACATTCATACATATACATACATACATTCATACATACATACACACATACATACATACATGCATTTTTACATACATTCATACATACATTTTTACATACATACATACATTATACATACGTATATTTTTTACATACATACACACATACATACATTCATACATTCATACATACATACATACATACATACAACATACACATAGCTTTTCGTTGGACCAGGAAGACTATTTGGTCAATCGCACCATGGAGATGAACATTGCTTACCTAGAGTGTACATAATATCGTTTATCTTTTCTCAGGTGTGAAGTGAAGCATTGTAAATTTAAAAAAAAGGGTAAAGAAACTAATAGCTATCTTTCCAATGCGTTGCTGGGAGACATTGCAGAAGAAATTGACACAGATATGTCAGTTATGGGTAGGTTGATCGGGTAAATACCCTTAATCTGTGTAGCGTCGCACGACTTAAAGAGATTAAAATGGTGACGATGTGTAATCTCACATATAGAATAATTATTTGCCTATTACTTTCAATCCAGGGGTTTCTTTTTTTACATAAATGTTTACTTTCCCTTCAAAGCTTTTTCTCTCTCCTTTTTTAATATTACTCGATGTGAAGCATTGCAGTATGAATTAATGTTTAGTAGGTTGGTAGGGTGTTTTCAGATATCACTTGTTGTTTTGTTCAAATAAGTTTTGTTCTAATTGCTACTTTTGCTATAAAACGGTCATATTTCATTGACATTCGTGTTAGCTTCTAAATTCACCATTCCCGTTATAGTTTACATTGATTCATCTATGATTTTAATGGGGATTATTGAATTTTCATTGTCTTCTGTGCCAGTGTGAGACTTTTCATTTTTGTATATTTTTTTGTCTTTCTTATTCATTTCTTGTGGTATTCATTATAGTCGTTATATAGCTCTTTTATTAATTCGTCACGTGAGTCCGTCACAAAACATGGCAACCTAACAGCCAATTACGTCATGGTACATAATGTAATAGATTTAATAAAGGTGTGAAATTGTGCTACTACACGGTACTTTATACTATAATAAAGATAAAGGAAGATAAAGATAAAGAAGCTGTAATTGTCTAGATCCTCAGACATTTACAGTGCTGTATAAAGCTATTGTTCGTCTTGTACTAAAGTATGGAAATTGTTCACACGTCAGTCTATTTCAGTGAATGTGTTCAAAGACGTGCTGCCCAACTTTTGTCATCCATAACACACCTACCATAATTTGGGTAGATTGAAATCATTGGCTCTTCCATCTCTTAAGTATAGAACAACAAGGGATATGATACGATCCAGTTATGTATAATTGTCCATGGTCTGTCTGATATTGATTATAAAGAATTCTTTAGATTGTCCAATAGCAAACGTACCAAGGGTTACAGATTTAAGCTCTATATTGAGGGTAGTATTGCGAACATCAGAAATAAATTCCTTTATTTGTAGAGTAGTGAAGACATGGAAACATCTTAAGTACAACACAAAAATTTAGAGGCCTCTCAACTGTTTTAAATTTCTCTTGATGTAGAACTTAGAAACTATATGTGTGATTATGATGATTATTTTATCAATTGATGTATTTACAGGGCATTTAAAGACATTAGCTTCCTATATCACCCTTAACCCTGATAAGATAGGATAAGATAAAAAGTATAACATTGGTAGTTACAAATGAATATGGATTTCGCTCTCAATAGCTTATATTATTGATTTTGGTTTTATTGAGTCCGCTGAGACAATGAGTGAAACTAAGCCATAGCAAATTTAGAATGCAATTTTGTCTTGAATTGTTTCTATATTTCTTTTTCAACTCAAACAAATCTGTTTCATCGTTAACTCAATAGCCGCTACCTTAAAATTGGAAATGTGAACCCTTCTTTATTTATACTCTCATAATGATTAAGAGTTACCAATACAAAAACAAAAACAAAAATTCAATGTAAAGTAAAACATTGAAAATAGAAAAGAATTGTAATGCACACATGTATAAACTGGGTACAAAGAAACACATCCTAATAACAGTACTGATACGTTTCATTTCAGCTTGACCTCACTTGGCCGATTTCCCTTTCAAATTGGTTATTAGCTTTATCAAGAAAAGACGTTTTGGTGGCTACTCGACAAAAATCTGTCGCCGGATGGTTCAGAAACTCAGTCACTGTTTGATCCACAAATTTATGAAAGCTTCCTCTAAACTTTGGAGAAGACTGTGACTCCAAGAAAAGAAGTCTCCACTTGCCCACTTGACGGGGGGGGGGGGGGGGGGGGGGGGGGGGGGGGGGGGGGGGGGGGGGGGGGGGGGGGGGGGGGGGGGGGGGGG
>JASKDV010196084.1:0-11214 GCA_032466395.1 Aegires albopunctatus
AGAAAGCGAGAGCAGGGAGAGATAGATAGATAGAGAGAGAGAGGAGGGGAAGAAAGAAAGACCATTGTTTATCATTTGAGAATATTTGATAATGGATTCAAATCAGAAATTTTCACATTTTCGATATCTTTGAGAAGCTCTTTGATCCTATTGTAATCAACATCAGAAGAGCACCTATCCTCTTTATTGCCACTTCTTTCATGATTCTTTGACCGAAAATCCCCGCTGCCGGAAGGAATGGAGGTCATGACATCTTCACCATCAATTCCTTGTTTGGCAGAGACATTTTTCCGACCATGCCCCCCGCTAAGTCTGTCCTCAACTTCTTTGCTATTCTCAGATCCTGTCAGGCAATCTGCCATCTCCTTGGATGGCGACAAAGAATTAATACAGAGGTTCGGTTCGTTTTTGCTAGTGCCATCTCGTTCCTGTTTGCAGCGGTCTCTTTTTTTGTCCCTCAAAGATGGAGCCCGGAGTAATCCCTTGGTTTTGATTAGCTCATCGTCCAGTGGATTAGTGCGACTAGCCAAAATAATTTGTCTCTCTTCCTCTGCACCACGAATTGCATCAACTCTGTAAGAAAGGGAGAATATAAAGTTTCATTTGTTGCTACTACTGTTCCTTTAAGAGGTCAATCCATTGGAGTGTTGTGGTTGAATGGTTAATGAGTTTGCCTTGCAATAGAGTGGTTGTGAGTTTGATTCAGTGTTCACGCTAGCGCTTAGGCTGGCGCCGAGTCCTTAGGAAAGTCTCTTTACGCATATTTTCTTCAATGCACTCAGGTGTAAAAAGAGTACCCAGTATAAGCAGTGAAAAATCTACACTGTATTCTAGCAGGAAAGTGCTGATAATCAGCTGCACTAGTGTATGCTCCCCAGATAGATGAGAAGGTATTGTATAATAGCTTGCTGGGGGGATAGCTAATGTAAAGTCTGTGCGCCTGCACTTGAGCGGAGATACAGACTATAAATTACTTATATATCTTTATAAATAAAAATGATATATTATAAAATAGATATGTTATCTATTGTGAGTAATGAACCTGGGCACGTTCTATTCCAGATGCTGAGAAATGAAGGAGAACTCTTATTGTTACGAACCACCACAAAAATAACATCAACATGACAGCCAAATTTTACATCCAGTCAGACTGGTATCCATTTCATAGGTACCCATTTACCTCTTTTTACCCCAGACCTGCTCAGATGAACACATACCCATTCTGGGCTTGCTACACGATCTAGATCTAGGCTCTCATATAAAAAGTTTACTGTTCTATGTACCATGACTTCACTAATTACTTTCAGTAGCATACGTTAGAGGAAGATTCACGCAGAAACTTATTTTAAAAAAAAAAACCCAACAATAATCCTCAAACTGAGAAGAAAATACTTGTGTTTTACAAGAACTTGCTAGAAACGGCTAAGAGAAACAAAGGAAGAAGCTTCTTTTTACTTCATAACTGCACTAATCACTTATAAAAAGACTATCCAAAGTGAGAATACACTGTTTTCTTTCAGAATTACTAAAAAAATAGTTTCGTATTTTTACAAATTAAACAATGATAGGGTGAAGATCATTTTGTATTACAAATCTATTACGAGATATCTCATCATTATAAGATATTTTGTAGCTACTGGGATAGAAAGAGTTATTTGACAAAGGTAAGAAGGAGCTTAGGACTTATAATGGATGGTAGAAATACCTGAGAGAAAGACCACTTCTATTCTTAAACTGAATCTCTACACAGACATTAAATATGAATGGCTTATAAATATGACCAACCTCTGTTTACTGTCTGGTTGTACTGCAATAATTTCTTCAAAGATGGATGCCATCTGACATTCTTGGTCAGAAGTCTGACTTGACTGGCCTAGCCTGAAGGAGAAAGCAATGAAATGTCACTAAATTACTACATCAATCAAGTACTAATGAGGATGAGGATTAATGATGATGATGATGAAAATAAAAATAACAATCATCAAGATTATTTATATTTTATTAGTGCCGAGCAACAAAGCAATGGTTCACTATTTCAACCAAAACAACAAAAAACAAAGGGTCATCTATAGTCACAACACTTGGACGCGACCTCAGACATGTGGGGCAAAATCTAAAAACACTTCAAGATCTTGAAGCAATCTGAGACAGTGCAAAAGAGTGGCGTGAATGGAAATTTGTCACCTCACAATCCTCAAAGCAGCCCAGGCGGAAAAGTCTGTCGACTATTCAGCGGAAGGGCCCTAAGTCAAGTAAGTCAGTGCCTTTCACCTCCAAGTCATCAGAATGGGATGCCTCAGCTGCTTCTTTGCTTTTCTTTGTAAGATTCCTCCACAATGAGTGGTCTCCTACTATTGATCTTGGAAGCTCTTCAAGGTCTTGCCGTTTTGAGCTCATAGTGGTTCTGAAGGAGTTTCATATTTCAATTTAACATCGTGTGAATAATGTTCTGTGGTCTCCCTTTGAATTTGTTTTATCCAGATGGAGCAAATTATGCGATCAATGCCTCGTTAGCAGATATATCTGTGCTTTTATCTATTTCAACAACAATCTGACCCTGCTTTTTCACAGCTTTGAGTACGCCTCCCTGACCCTGACCAAGTCATCAATCTTTTCTAATAGGATAGTGGTCAAGGTACATGTCATTCAAAACTGAATTGCCGTTGATGTTTTCGCTAAAATAGTATATTTAAGTTGTCATTACCATATGGTTTGTGTATTTCTAAAAGTTGTTTTCTATCTCTCCCTTTCAAAAGTTATTAAAACTGACTAGGCTGCAATAGTTCATGTTCATAATTTTAATTGAATTTCAAGTTTCCTTATTTTTGTTTATCTTCTTCTTATTGGTGGGCATATTTGTATTCTGTAAAGGCATTTTCATTGTTGCTGTCAGTGCCATCAAATGTTTGAATTATCTTCAAGACCAATGGAAGACGAATGGGATGGAGTGGTGACGGCTTACAACTGCAGACTGCCGGCAACGGCATCTTGGCATCTGGCCATTACTAAAACAAATACAGTTCATGCGTGAGTTTTTTCTCTAGACAAAACTCTGATAGCCTAACTTTTACAAGAGATTAAAGTTTTGGGCAGTAAAAAGAAAAAGCAATATATTTCTTGTATGTGGTTAACTCATGTCAAAAAATGATATATTTCAATAGTTCAAAGTTTTCCAGCCTAGAATGGTGTAAAGAATCCAATATAATTCATAACGGTGCAAAAAGGGAACAAAAAATATTTGAATTTATACATGTTGAGAAAACATACTAGCCCTTGGAGTATCTGCTTTCCTAATTGTAAATCATGGAAGTTTATGAAAAGACGCTTACTTTGGTGCCAATCTTTCAGTGACAGCAGCGATGGAGGAGACAAACGATGTCAACTGTGAGGCAATGACCTTCAACTGTTGACACTCATGTTTCAATCGCATCACATCCTGGAGTTGAGCTGTCAATTTCAAGAAAGGATGTACCAATATTTCATAACTTCGTGAACATTTTATTTTCACAAAGTAAAAATGTTAATTAATAGGCCTAGATATCCATTCCCACCTGGGGCTATGAAAAAGGATAATAATAATAATGATGATAATGTTCAAAAGATAGGGGAGGTGAGAGAAAAGAAAACATGATGGTGGTGACGATGGTGATAATAATGATAATAAATACGATGATAATAATGATTAGTTAGTTAGTTAGTTTTTTGGAGTTTAAGGTCTTTATCAACATCTACAGTCATCTCAGGGCCCATGAAAGAGTAAGATGATAGGCTAGTGAAAAGAAAAAACAGAAATAGAAGAAATAGGTTTTAGAGGAGGAAAAGAGTTGACAAGGAGGAAAAGAACTACTTCAAATAATAAGTAGAATATGATTGATAATAAAGACAGCTAAATGGAGGGATGATAAGCAACAAAATAATAATTTGTTTAAATCTCCCTATTACAAAAACACTTTAAATAAAAATGGTCATTAAGTTCCAAAACATGCACTGCAAAGACCATCCAGGATTTTCTAACGCCCTTTGTGTACAAAAGTACTTGATTCTTTCCAAATAGCAAGTGACCCCAATAGCATTTTGAAGTTAAGCGATGCACACAAATGGGAGGTGGCCACCAGCTTCATGCCTCCCTCCTTCCCCAGCAAAACCTTCCCCCTATGAGATGACGAAAGAGCTTAACAGACTCAATCCTTGGTCGCGCCTCTTATGACAAGCTTGAGGAGTACTTGCTATGGTTCAATTCTTCCCTCTCAGCTGAGGATCCTGGAAACTACACGTGGATGATGAAAACAATAAATATAATAATCATCATCATGATGAGGAAGAGGTAGAGAGGAGGTGGAGGAGGAGGATGAGAAGCAGACAAATTACCTTGATACAAATTTTGTTCATTCCAGATTCTGTCAAGGCTTTCCTCCCAATGCTTAAAGAAGGACAAATAAAGGAAAACATGTTTAAAATCAAACAAAAAATAAAGTTTTGGATTTTTGAATTGTCTTTTCCCAATATCAGATTCCATCAGAGCTAGGCGCTAGAGGTGTCTCGGTCATGTCTGCAATATATCTATAAACTCCATCCCCAGAACAGCTTTAAAACGAACACTTCAAGGCAGAACAAATCGAGACATACCAAAAGAAACATGGGGAAGTATTGAAAATGGCTTCAAGACCAGAGGCCCCCACCCTGTATCCACACCCCGAACAGCTGCTGACAAAGACTAGTGGTGATCCTTTGTTATAGCCTCAAGCAATTCAAGAGGACTGAGTGAGTGAGAAATTGCTTCATCCAAAAGATGTCACTCTCTTCATATTTACCATTAACATTTTATTTTTGGGAACAAACCTGATCTTTGAAATGTGATGATATTTCAATACTTTATTTCAATGAACCCACATCCTGTTGGTTAAGAGAGTTATCTATTAAATATATTTTGTTTTCAAATGCATGTACCATGATCCAATAGATCTCTCGCATATGAGACAAATTAAAATAATTATTTCTTATAAGAATACTATCATTACAATTGTGCTTGGGGGCACCAGTGGCTAAGTGGTTTACACAGTTCAAGCTTGGTTGGGTACCTGGCTGAAATACATGGAATGAATTCCGTTATGTGCAAAATGTTGTTCATAATCACAGGCCATTGGCAATGTGCTCTTGGATAAGACACTGCGTCTTGATTACATTTAATTGCTTAAAAATGGGTGGGTACCAGCTAGAAATTGAGGGCAAAAACTGAGAGACTGGCATCTTGGGTTCAGCATCATATTTTGTGTTTCATGCCTGCAAATCCGAGATAAGCTCCAGTTGTACGACATCAAGTCAATAGAAAATTTCATTATTTACTTATGTGTTTGAGACGAGAAAATATAAAAAATTAAGGGCAAAAACTTATAACGATTGATCCATAAAATTGTACTGACTTTCTCTAAAACTGGCAGTTTGTGATCTAGTGTTTCGTAATGGGATTCCAGCTGTTCTTGCACTGTGTGAATCTTGTTGCTGAGCTCTGAAACTTCCTGCTTTTTGGCCAGGCATCTCCTCATGGTCAAGTCACGTTGAAGTTCCTGACACTGACATTTCATGTGTTCAAATCGGTGAAGCAAATCCTAGAATAGACATGGTCATAAAAATGGGTTCAGACTATGGTTGTCATGGCAACACATTCAAAAGCAGAGTTAAAACAGTTATGGCAAAACATTCAAAAGCAGAGTTAAAACAGTTATGGCATAACACAAAATTTAATGTTTTTTCCAAGACTTTATCAAGGTATGATAGAAAAAGTTTAAATGTAAAATAGCATTAAAACGCAATGTTTTCAAAACCAAAGAACAACAATGCAAAGCTTTCTTTACATTCGGTACATAATATTGAAAGAGTCATACAAGCGACAGTAAACATTTGGCTCAATGCCAAAATTGATGGCAACCAGTTCTTAGGCTTTGAAAGAATGCGGCTTCTGCCTCTAGCTTAAAATGACCATGAGAGGACAAAAAATACTTGTTGCTTGCATGCATGCACAGTGTGTTAACAAGTTTGTGTTTGTGGGTAAGGCGAAGTTTATTTGTCAGATGAGTCTTCTTAAGAGTTAGAGTCCTGTCACTGCTATGGCGTTATGAATATACTCGTAATATGTAGTGCCTAATATTAACTGGAATGGGGCGGGGGTTGGGGGGTAGACGGGAATAACTTAAAAAGCATGTCCCCTCTGATATAACACCAAACTCTATAATACTACAAATTTTAGGTAGAAACAGATACTGGTAAAGTGGTTGTGTATTGGGGTCTGACTGTATTTTATACTTGAGGTACTGTAACTTACTTAAAATATTCTTTATTTGTAGTATTGATAATGGAATAAAACAACATTGACCATAATATATTCTTTAAATATTCTCATGTAACTTTCACCATAGGTGACAGATAAAAGATATACAGTGCAGTCCACATAGATAAACTCGCTTAAGATAAATTCTCGTTTAAAATAAACATTTCGTCCGGTCCCAATTTTTCCCTTATATAAGCCAACTAATCAAAGTGCGGTTTAGATAAACTTAAATAGATCTTGATCCGCTTAAAATAAACTTTTCTCTGCCACAGCGGCATTCTTTCCCCACCCCTACGCATCAACCCTACCCTTATCAGATGTACGCACGCTGGACTGACACACTGGACGCACACTGGGTCACCTTTGCTGTCCGCACCACAATTGGACCGGGAGAGAGGGGCAAGGGTTGCACCCGCATGAAGCATCTGTGCCAGAGAAGCGCATTGATCTGTGACCCCGACCCCCTCTCTCTCTCTCTTTCTTTGACTAGCTCAGCTCAATCGTGTCAAGGCTACGCCCACGTGCTCGGCCTACATGTGTATAGTAGGCCTAGTGTGTTACACTTACTTTTCATTCTTCACTCTACGACGATTGACTGTTTGAATTTCAGTTTTAGTACATCTAGTCTATCACAAAACAAACCTATAAATATAGCAGAGAAAAAATGAGTCACAAGAAGACAACCTTGAGCCTGGAATCCAAAAATGCAGCTTCTCAAGGATGGGTCGAAAGACCTTGTCTTTTCTCATTTTCAATTGAAAGTTTGTTTCCCTTGAAAATGGATAAGATAAACCTTGCTTAAGATAAACTTTTTTCCTGGTCCCAATAAGTTTACCTTAAGCGGACTGCACTGTATGTTTTAGGTTGTTCAACGTCTGTAAGACATAATTCTTTCAATTTTAGAACGGTACATGCTTTGAATAGTTTGACATTTCAGACTAAGTGCTCGAAAAGTATAAATTACTTCAGGAACGCTGAGGATAGAGAGCTCCATGACATCATGTTTGTTTATGATATTCGATATTTTGATTTATTTATGAAATTGATCATGAATGTAAGATACTGGAATGCTTTATATTTTAATACGAAAAATGCTTTAGATTTAGATAATTTTTACAAAATTATTGGATATTGAAATATTTAATTCTGTTATGTATATAATGATCATTAGTTCCCATATATTCTTCTATATTTAATGACTTCATCAGGGCATTTAAAGGATATCTAGCCTATTTAGCCCATAACCTGATATTGCATTGTATTGTAATAAAAATGTTCAATAAGTTATCCGTTTCAATAAGATAACGTGAGTCTAACAGGTACTGATCTCTCTCACCCTCCTCCCCTTGGCAGCATGAAAATTTCCTTCCCATTGGCAAATTTTGCCTTCAATCGAAATTTTTTCTTCTTATCACGCCGATGGCCCCTGATGCAAAGGAAAGCCCACCATGAGCTATCCAGTGAATTTTATATGGAAAAAAATCTGTTACAGTCGCTCATTGTGACCTTATTCAAAACATTCCGTTTTCCAGTGAAGAAAAAAATGGTGGGGACTGTACCACAAAAAAAAAAAGAAAGGGTATTACAAACTGAAAAGTATACACATCCTGCTTGATACCCAATACAATTACATCATGTTCAACGATAGGGATCTCTTGGACCTGAGTCTAAAAAAAGACAAAATTATCCCCTTAAAAGAACAGTTTACATAAAGGAAAAAATTACCCTGTGAGCATTTTCAAATTCCCGACAGTGTTCAGCAAAAGACCCTTTGGCATCAATGAATTTGACCTTTGCCCCATGCAATCCATTAGGTCTTCTTGTTGGCGTTAATTTGTGGCCCGCAGGGCTCGTTGGGCATGAAGGACCAGATGGGTTGGGATTGCTTGAAAGATAGATTCAAAACATACCATTGGTCAAATGATTGAAAAAAATTAGCCAGAATAAGCAATTTTTATTAAAACAAGTTTCCTTGGCCAACAGCAACACAGAGTACATTGGACAAGACTGGTGACACAAATACAATTTTTGGACATTGACAAAGCTTTCTTAAATGGTCAAGTACTCATTCACACCTGAGTCAAGTGATGTAAATGGAACAAAGTGTCTTACCTAAGGACCTGTGGTTATTAACGTGCGTCTAGCAGGATTTGATTTCATCATGTCACCAAACCAACCAGTGTCGGAGAAAAAAGTAATTGATGACTCAAATAAAATGGGTCATGCTGCTATTAATTTTTAGGACATATTTTTTAATGACTTTTTGGTTTGCTAATTGAGGACAAAATAGACATTCACAATTGTACAATGCAAAATGGGCCCTGAAATTAACTCTAGCAACAACAAAAAACTGAAAGATAAAATATCAATAGATATTTACCTGTTTGTATTAGATGTTGAAGTTGAAGCAGTTGCGTTAGAGGTGTGGCTGTTTCTTTGAAGAGGAACATACAGCATGGGCTCTAGACTCCTAAAATGAGTAAAAATTATTTTTTTGATTTTTTGGTTGTTTTTTTATTTATCTATTTTATTTGGGGAGAGAAGGAAGGAAAGACAGTCTAAAATATTTGGCATTATACCTTGAAGCTGGCATCAAATCTTTGGGGAACCATTAATCAACACATCAGTTTTAAGTGTACATCATCCAGGACCATTATGCGATATTACGGTTGGGTAATTATCTCCCTTTTTCCATTTGCATACACCTATGCCTCACGACTTTTTCATCATTTGGTTCATCATATCAATATATCTACGTGTATAATTACAATTTCCTCAGTTGTTATACATGTATAACTTGCAAGGGATTGATAGGCACAATTATCTTGAAATAGGTAGTTTGTGACTATTTTGTTGGCATATTCTGGTATAAACCAAAACAAATTTGGCCTCAAAGAAATAAGAAGATGAGACACCGACCCACAAGACTGGAAAACGATTGCATAAGATCAAGGATAATGATTCAGATCAGTAAATTGTCTTTATGAATTTTGTGAGGCCCTCTCTTGGATGCAAAAAAATGTCAAAAAACCTGCAGACAACCTGTAAAATCTGAAAAAGCCTGTGACAAAATGTACGAAGCTTAGCCACAATAACACATTCTGTGACATCGATTTTGGAAACGTCATCCCCTTCCTTTAGAAAGCACTCCATTCTAAAAGACTGACTTTATCCTACTTAAAAGCTAACCACAACCAAATTAACGTAATAAGATGATGTAAATCATGAAAACTGGGAACAGGGCTAAACAGGTCCTCTTTCGAACACCATGCACCATGCACGCTCAGCTTTGAACTGAAAGTAAACATTAGACCTCTGGTAGAACATCGTGGTCAAACTGTCCTAAATAATATTGGCTGCCAGTTTAAACTGTAGGTAATACCGATAACTTCCGGCTCACATCACGTCGTGTTCGTACTTCGTGTTGATCGCATACAGATTTTTTATAATGGCCAGTCACGATACACGAAACAATGATGCAAAAACGGGAGCCTGAACCGGCCGGCGCCGAACTGCCTGTGATCTTAATAAGCCTGCATGCCGGCTGTCTTGAATCCATGGGCCCTCTGGAAAACAGACCTCTTCAACGAAAGTATAATATGACTGGAAAGGTAATTACATATTTTCGCTGTCGCAAGCATTGCCCTTAAGTCTAATTCTCAAATATTGGACATGCTTAATGCTTGCGACGTCGACGATATGAAAATTGTAAGGAGAGCTAATGAGAAAAAGAGAAACCAGCATCTAGGATAGATTTCTTCCAATTGAATTTATTAATATCAAATGGACTTTTCTATTCCGAGTATTAACTTAACTCAAATCGAATTTGTAGGTTTTACGACCCTGTGGTTAACATTTATAACTTTCAACCGGTAAAAGACGGCATACCTTGGATCATATTTTTTTTCAAAAGAATTAGATATTTCTAAGTTTTAGCATGAACGTGTAGGTCTTACTTGTAGAATTCATTTTTATGCAAGGTATCAATCTGACCACTGTGAGTTGGATGAAGTGGGTGTTGCCTTTGTACCAAGGATTTCAGTCTGTCCATCAAAACCTGGAATAAATGGTTGCATTTATCTATAAATTCAAAATACATTTTTATCACACATTTGGCTCAAATAATATAACACTATACTGATTAAGATACTATATATATACATACATACATCATTTATATCAATAAGAAAGAAATAATAAAGTTTTAGTGTTTTGAAATCTGGGATATTACATTTTTGTATAAAAGTAGTTTACCCCATTTTATATTATACAATGTATACTATAATATACCTCAGTATTGTTAATCATATATGTATATCATACACCTTATGTGTCTATAAAATTACATATATCTATGTAATATGTCATGTAAAAATGTCTTAATATTGCTGACAAACCCAAAAATAATTTCCATTGGATGAATAAAGAATCTGAATTTGAAAAGTAAAATGAACAACAATTCACTTGTCTAATTTGTCTAGGTCAAAGGTGCATCAAACTGAACCCTCCTTCCTTTGCATCGTCCAACAGGGAACATTTACACATATTATTTTACAGGGTTTTTTGTTTTTTTAATTATATCATGAGAATTGGATGATTTTTTTTAATACAATAAAAATTGTCTCATGTAGTTTATCTAAATAAATATGTCTAAAGCTTAATATATTGCATGTTCTAATGTAATGTCAAAATTATTATCAGAAGGTGGGAATCACCACATAAATTCAGCCAGAGAAGAAATATGAAAATGCAATGAAAATGAAAGAGGTAAAGAGAGAATGGCAGGGATATCTAACCTTGTTAGTTGATGAGAAAGAGTGAGAGGAAGGGGTGAGAGGGGGAAAAAGGCAAGGGAATGAGGGATTGGGGGGGGGGGGGGGGGGGGGGGG
>JASKDV010196095.1:0-11212 GCA_032466395.1 Aegires albopunctatus
CTCTCTCTCTCTCTCTCTCTCTCTCTCTCTCTCTCTCTCTCTCTCTCTCTCTCTCTCTCTCTCTCTATTATATATATGTATCTCAATCGTACGCTCATACTTATCAATTACATTATATTCCAAACTATTGCTATGTCTATAGGGATTTTGGGGGGGGGGGAGTGGGGGGTGACATGGAAATGAAATGTTAAAGGGAAGCGGGTGGTAAGAAGAGGGAGTTATGTACATATCGTTATAATAATAAAATATATGAATATTTATAATATAAACCAACTACTCGTATATTATTACTCAACAAATACTATTTAACTACCACCTCGCTAATTGTAGATAATGTCATTAATATTAATAACTCACTGTTCTCAGTACGTTAAAGTAGAGCCTACTGTAATTACTCAACTAACTAGTTTTATCAATCATCATCTTGCTAATCATAGGGGCGTCTAGAGTGCCGCGGGTTTCCCGCTTCCGGTTTACCCGCGGCAACCTGCTGGTGCCCGCTTTGAAAACGTTCTATCATTTTTATTGTAACTGTAATTATTGTATTATGGTAACCGCCCGAAGTAGACGCTTGTTACGTTACCAGCAGCGGGTAAATTTACCGGAACGTTTTGGCTACCACTACCAGTAGCGGGTGATACATGTATATTATCGTAGTAAGAGGAGGAGAGGGAAAAGGGGTAGAGGAAGCGAGTGCTCGTCTCTGTGTGTCTAGGCTTGACGCAGATTGGCCCATTGTGTGTTTCTGTACGTATTATACATTGTATAGCGTGTATTTTTAGAAATGTGTATCAACATCTTAATCTAGATCTAGATCTATAGTACAGAACAAATATGGCCCCTGAAAAATTAATAAGTGCCATTTTTAAGCGCACTGAAATTTGGGACAAAAGAGACTGGGAGATTTACAGTCAGTGATAATAGTATACTATTACCAATGACACCGATTAAAAAGTGCTGTTCTCAGGTCTTTCTTATGGTCTTTGGAAATTTGAAAATGTTATTTTTGAAGAACGTTTAGTTTAATTGTCCTCATGTCTTGGTGGTTATATTTTCTTTCTTTATTATTATTACTTATTACTTTTGTTTTTCTTTTCTTTTTTATACGCTAGAGTAATTTGTCCTCGGCCGCCATTGAATTAACGTATTGATTGCATTTTTGTGCCGCATCATATTCATAGGCTTGTGATGTACATTGCATGCCGCAACAAAAGTCAACCGGAGACAATATTTATATCATGTAATTCATTGCTTAAGTGTACAATTCTTCGTCAGCCCAAGGAGAGTGTAGACTGTAGAGGTTTGAGTATTTCTGCTTGATTATGCCTATATTTTTTACACTTTTTCGGAATACATGTAAAGAACGTCGATGGTGATCTACATGTAATTAGTTGGAAATATCTAACACTAGTTATGATTAATAATCAATTATCTTAATATAAATGCATGTATATATCGCCCTCTCTCACCTCTCACGTTACAAGGCTATAATTAATTAATTGATTAATTAGTCAATTAGCGGTATCATACCCATTAACACCCGTATTAATTTAATGTTATTAGTGTTATAATACTGTGCATGCATAAGCTATTATTACAGAACAGAAACTGTCAGTAGCAACCATGTGGCGTAAACCAAACAAATAGGCATTGATTTTCTCAGGTGCATGCCCGACTACAAAAGTTGGGTTTTGTTTTGTTATGTTTAAAGAATAATCTAGTAAAATGTTGACGATCTCAAATAATATGAAAGGGTTAGAGTAATACGAAGCGCAGTGTCAGAAACTTGTGTTCTTTTATACCGACAAATGCAGTCAAGAACAGATCTATCTGCTTCAGTCAAAATGAGTTAGTTAGTGCATATTGTACACCAGAACGAACATTGAATTAATCTTCACTCATCGATAGTACTATTAATAGATAATTAATTTCCTTTTTTACCTGTGCTCTGAGATTTAAACATAGATAGTGTACTAAGTCTATGGATTGTAACGACGAAGAAGTATTTTTAGTTTCACAATTTATCGAATACGATCAATACTTATTAAGTGTTATGAACCTTTTTCGATCTGATCTGGATCTGTCTGTTAGTTAGATAGTATCGAATATCGGGATACATGTAATATTCGATATCAATTATCAAACTACTTCCGCGCCGTCCATTTGTAAACCCTTCACCCATCTTCGTCAATGCTTGATCTCCAATTTTTACGTTTAAAGTCTAATTCTGCAAATACATATATCTGAGGTTATAGATCTAGATGAATGCTAATTGTATTTTCTAGGTCAGTCAAATGAGAATGTTATTCCATTTCCCCCTGTCACTTAGGGTTAGGGATATGAGTGGCAGGGACAAACGGAATGACTCCCCGCCCTAGCGACAGGTGGCTTCATTAGCCTACCTTAGCGCTTGCAGCTCTCATGCCGCTTACCTGAACCCCCAGTTTTAACGTATTTAAGATTCCCCTTCATCTACATCTATATCTACATCTAGATAATATATGGATCTATCTAATCTAGCCTATAGTCAATGTACCCCAAGTGACACAGAGCCACAAAATGTAATATAAACACCACTCCTTAGTTGAAAAGTGACTGATTTCAAGAGAAAACATGTTCTTTCCACTAAAACATTAATAAAACATAAATAAGGCCCAAATGAACCTTTAAGCTGAAAATCACGCTCTTTGTCACTGGAAGTACTGTGTCACCGGGGGTACATTCACTGCTTCATTAGAGCTAGATCTAGATCTAGAGTAGAGTGGAAGTGGATGTACCCAGTGGCTATCTTTCGCCAAGATCCTTTCTAGGCCTATCAAAAATGAAAGGCAGTAGATCTAGAATCTAGATCTAGGCCTATAGATCTAGATCTAGATCTAGTTTAGATCTAGTAGATCTAAATCTAGTGAGCGGTTGATCGTTGCCACATATAATCTATTGATTTGCCTATTAAGAAAAATATGTGGGCTAGATCAGATCTAAATCTAGTCTAGTGTTAGCTTAACACAAAATGTAAGAATATTAAGAGACATAGATATATATATAGATCTAGAATCTAGATAAAATCTAGATATATATAGATATATCTAGATCCTAGATCTAGCGGTTTAAAGTTAAAAACAGTGATTCCATCACATTTTTTATTACGGTATTTTTCAAACAATCAAATCTTTATCTTTCATAAAATCTAAATGTTATAGATCTAGATATAGCTAGATCTAGATCTAGATCTAGAATATAGATCTAGTTGAAATAAACATGTTTAATGATAAACTGGGAACTTCTTTGGTCCTCCGATTCAACAGATTCAATTCCGGCAATCTGAATTTTTGACAACTGACTTTAGAAACAACTTTGAGATGTGTCGGACCACACGGGTAGACCTATCAATAGAAAGATAAGCCCTTCCCCTTTTCTTATCAACCAATTACGTGCCCTATATTCAAAGACCCTATGGTCAAAAGTTTGACATGAATCAGTGGGCATGAGATAAGATTAATGAATTTAAATTGACAGGAGGTGTGGCCTTACGACAAAGAGTATCGTTTCAATGTGTTATAGTAAAACTATTGCACGGTACATATTGTAGGGATAGGTCTTGAATAGAACTTTGTTGATTTTCGATATTAAGTTAGATGTTATCATATACTAAGTGTATGCACAATTTAATACAAATCGGTCAATAGAATCAACAGTTAGATCTCCTTAGTACATGTACATGTAACTGTTTATCCGTCCGTCCTCGAACCAGGTGAAAATGACTCTCCATCTTTGATGGCCATTTTCTCAAAACTTGGTTTTCCGACCTATCCCCATTTTACTCGTCAGTAATGAAAAGTTCCATCTTCATAGATTTGGTATCATAATATTAAAGAACAGAAATTAGGCTTTCTTGTTGATACTTATAACTCAAAACCCATAAATGCGACATATGTTCCGATTCGAAGAAACAGGTCACATATAGATAGATCTAGATACTAGATTCTAGGCCCAGACCTAGATAGGGGTGTATAAGCTATAGTCACTTTCCCTATTATTATTTCATTTATTTAACATAATTTTTTTTTTTCGTTTTGAAGTGAAAGACAATAGCCTAATACATGTGCGTATAATTAGAGTTTAAAAAAAAATTTTAATTCATTTTTGTCATTGTAATATTTTGACTAGAACTAGATAGAACTAGATAAAAGGTCTGCTAGGCTTGAACAAGTAAATAGAGCTGATTCTATTTTAGATCATGACCACATGTAAATCCAGATTACGAGGATTCAGCACTGTCTTCACTCATGGCCTAGGCACCATGAGCATGGACCTATGGAATTTGATATTGATTCTTTAATTATGAACGTTGAATGAAGATCCACGTTGGTGACCTCAGGTCAATATGGGCTATATAGTATTATTACACAACTTTTTCTTGACCTAGATAAAGGCTCGTAACGTTTCGATGATGGCGCCATGTGCTACTAAACTTAAACCAGATTCAAAAAAAAAAAAAAAAAAAAAAAATTGGGACCAGATCTGTAAAGAAGCCTAGATATAGGTCTATAATATCCGAAGGGGAGCGGATAGCTCAGCGGTTAAGGCGCTCGTCTACTAAGCCAAAGGTCCCTGGTTCAAACTCGTGCAGGCTTGAATTTGAAATCCAAATTTTCGAATTTCCTTCTGCCCCCTATCCTTAAGTTTTTAGGTTATAGAGTGCCAAGTCCTATAGGAGACGGACTATAATATCGGAGGTCCCATGTGTATAATATTAATATACGCATGTAAATGAACCTTTGGCTGTTTACAATGCAGTCCAGGAAAGCCCTGATATCACCAAAGTAATGGACATGGGTAAATTCAATACGACAACACAAAAATAATATCCAAATCTATGTTATGTCATTGCCCCGATTTAGAGCTCAGATTTACATCCTCCGCTCCGCTCTTTGGAAATTAGTAATAAATTACATTGTTCACAGCTTTTGTGTTGAACAGAACGGAGCGGAGGCTGGGGATTTGAGTGTTTGGGGCATCTCTATACGGTACATGCATGTTCATTAGGCCTAATGGCAATTTGTAAATTTCCCCACAGGTGATCACATTACCTCTGCTCTCAAAATGGCAGACTCTGTCTCGAAAATGGTAACGCCATCGGAAATATTTGGTCTTCCCATGAGGACGCAATCAAGACAAGCAATCACATTTCGTGTAAATCCGGATGACGATGTAAACGCTTCTAGTAATAACATGCGGTTAAACAGTTCGGCGTTGTCCAACAAATCCACGAACTGTTTGGGTCAGACGAGCGTGAGACAAGTTTTGTCCGACAGTAATACCCTGGGTGGAAACATAGTTACTTGGAAAAACAATTACAACAATACTCAAGGCGATTATTCTAAACCGTTGCTAACGGCTGACCAACAACAACAACATGATACAACAAACACGTGGGACCGAATGGAACCTCTTTACTACATTGTGGCAAGGGCAGGAGCAAACAACTTCAACAGTACTGGGCAAACCAATCAGGAGAATTCTATTCCGCTGATCCTGTTGGGCAAAGAAGGGCAAGCCAAGAACAATCAGACGGTTGCTTTGTGAGTTATTACTTTAAATCAACGTTGCTGTTAGCTGTCTTATGGTTCAATGTGTCTTATGGTTCAATGTGTCTTATGGTTCAATGTGTCTTATGGTTCAATGTGTCTTATGGTTCCATGTGTTTTATGGTTCCATGTGTCTTATGGTTCAATGTGTCTTATGGTTCAATGTGTTTTATGGTTCAATGTGTCTTATGGTTCAATGTGTCTTATGGTTCCATGTGTCTTATGGTTCAATGTGTCTTATAGTTCAATGCAATTTGAAAAGGAAAACTATTAGTTTCATTAAGATGAAATAATTGTAAGGGTGAGAGCTTTTATATCGTCACCAAACTCAAATTAGTCTTAGACAGACATTGGCTTGCAGAGGTCAGGTGATGCTCGGATTGTACGCCCCTAAGACTCTTAAGTCATAGTACTCATAAATATTATGAGAAAGGGAGATAATGTAGTTTGAATTTGTAAACAGAGTTGAAACATGAAATACATGTAAACACTTTATTCGATGTAAATGTAAATCAACCTGTAGTGTGGTGGGCGGGCAAAAATTAATTTATCAACACTTACATTTCAAAATCACTACATACATGTACATGTTATTTCCTTCTCTGGTTGGATGAACGTCTCTTACGTTATTCAACTGGCACAAAATTCTCAATAGATTATCAGAGAAAGTTTTACTCAAATACTTTATAAGCCCACTGTGTAAATATTAAATGACGCATAAGGTGTATACCCTTTAAACACCCGAAATGACCCCTTCCAGTAGTTCACAAATATTTACTAATGCAGCTCAAACGCTCATTCTGTAGAAAGCCTAGGATTATTCTGAGAACGCTTGAAAGGCATCATTGCGTAGAATATGAATCCATCATCAATGTACTTATATTGCTTTTGTCTGTTACTTTAACCTTTTAAGCTCTATATTAAAGTTTTTATACTTACACTTGTTTCACATGACACAGCCCATTGCCTTCCACTGCCATGGCAGAGTCAGCGACTACAGTCACACAACTCCAGGATCCAAAACCTCCCAACAATCTCATGCATCAAGTTTTTGCCATGTTGCCCAACTCTCCGCAAGTGTCGGGGCAAGTGAATGAAGGAGCTCAGTTGAACAGATTACAACAGCCCCCTTCAGATTCGTCCGTTGGACAAGGACAGGTTCCAATAGATACCCAATGGTAGGCTGGTTAACTGGCATCCAATGAGTCGTGCTATGCCGTTTAAGTTAAATGTGATTTGGGAAATATTTACATGCCACATAAACAGTCTATCGTGACGAAAATATGATAGGACAACGAATGTATGAATACTCGTAATCAATTGGTCTGTAGAGTAAGGTCAATACCAGTACCATGAGTTGTTATGCTTGACCACTATAGATACCACCACCATTACCAGCCTCACAAATTTTACGGTTCTGGATAAGACCTCGTCCAACGTGCTTTTCATTTGTATTGTACTGCCTGCCATTGTACATGTCGTATTTGAGAGCGATTTGTATTGTTTTAAACCGGGCTTCATTCTTTTGAGCAGTTAACTCTATCTAGCTCTGTATATCGTGCATGTTCAAATTTTCCTTATGACCTGGTATCGATGAGGGACTAAATTAGAAAAATAAAATGCTTCAGTTAGATCTAGATTTATTATTAATAATATGCTTAACAATTGTATTGCTGTTTACTGTAGTTCCATCATAGAGTATTTAGATCTAATATTCAAGAACATCATTATGATGAATCAGATGATCCATGCTCCACTGATTATTTGCTGGCCTATAAATCACATCCTCGACGTTTTAAGTCTATCAGAGAGATACATCTTCCCAAGTCTCCAATAAGTAGGCCTCCGAAAAAGTTGTTTGGCCAATCAGAAAGCTTAAAAATGAAATAAAGATTGGGAAAATACAACAAAATTGTATTTATCAGACGAATGCATTATTTGCAGACTTTGCCGTCGCCTCATGAGCATAAAGTGCATTATTTGTGTAGGTAATGCTTTATATCTTAAGAGAATTACGCTTCCTATTGTAGCGAATTCTTCCTGGGGCGAATGTACGCTTTTATCGTTTGTTCGTTTCGTTTTGTTTTGATTTTTATTTGTTTCGTTTTTAGTTTTGACTACCAACTCTAAATAATTCACCTTTCAACTTTTGCTGATTCTATCATACTATGCATTGTTAAACGTCGATGTTGTCCATTATATGGAACATTATTTCATTAACTTCTATGCAAAGAATGGTATCAGTAACATTGATGTGATAGAGTGCTGTTCTTTATTCTTGCAGGTTGAAGGCTCTGGCCAATCTTCTGCATCTCCATGCGTCTAACAACAACATCAACAATAACAACAACAACAACACTAACCAAGTGGTGGACAATAATAATTCCGATAGCCAGATGGTCTTAGATCAACGCCTTTCGTCCACAGCGGCCTCTGCTATAGACACCAACTCTTGGAATACGTTTTCTCCTAATGGCTACAACTACAACCGACAGTGTTTAGTTCCAAACGCAAACTGTGCTGCTGGTAATGGCAGGGTCGCACACCTTGGTGGAACTCAGAGAAGTGTGGTATCCGGAACACAACCTCTGGGGATACCGTCACGAGCCTTTAGCGACATCAAGAGAAGAGAGACTCAAACTTTGCCAAGAGGTCAGAAGAATATCTTTACCACTCCCAGTGGTGTCACTTGTAAAAGAACATAATGCAAAAGAAAGAAAACCCAAAACAAAAGTAAAAACAAACCAGATAAAACAAGAAACTCTCGGAAACCCCTCCACAAAAAAAACAAAAAAATCCCAACAACAACAAGACTAAACGAAACAAAGCAGAACAAAAAAAAAAAAAAGTTGTAAACATAACAGGTACATACTTCAGTGTTTTAAATTAAAAATGTGGTTTTGTTTTCTACATTGTAAATCGTCTTGAGCTCATGAAATACCGGTAGAGGACGAGACAGATGCTATATAAGGACTTCATTATCAAACTTAATATAAAAAAACCAGAATTATTTTAAGATTGAAAGATAAACCTAACTATCACTTGACAGTCATGATAATTTTCATTCATATTTAAATAAACATAGGGAATGCACCATAAAATGTGCCCAGGATGGCATGTCAGTTCTTGAGATACAATTAGTCAGATAAGCAGGGCTGCATGAAAGTTGGTATTTAAAACCCTAACTAAGATGACCAATTACACAAACAAACAAACATACAAAATGCAGCATAAAGTAGTTAATTTTTGTGGTTATTGAATTGAAGTAACATAATTTGATGTTAAAATACATGTATATACGATTTCGTTTGGTTTTCCGAATATCAATAATTTTCTATGTGTCCACAGTGTTACCTCAGTACGCAACGAAACGACAGCTAGTTTTCGTATCACCTCTTATAGCGGATCAAGACAACAAGAACAAAATCGACCTCAATGAAGAGAGCGAGACCATTGAAAACTGTCAGACTTCTACCTCTAAAAAGGAAAATAAACTAGTAAGAGTCTGTTATTACCATTAGCAACTTTACGTGAACTTATCGCTATAGGAAAGGTCTGGCAGGTACCCCGTATTAAAAACATTTTAGGAATAACATAACATGAGAGTGGCAAGTTGCACTCTTTCACAATACATGTTGTCTATTTTTATGATCATAGTTCACATTCGTTCAGCGATTCTGCATTTTGACGTTTTGTGGATATACTCATGTATTCACACCACGTTCTCTTTCATGAATCATTCAGTTTTAGTTATTCCTAGTTAACGATACTTTCATGTACACGCATCGTTTGTAAATCACCCAGAAAATTTCCCTTTGGGACATGTAATACATTCTTTCTATCTTATCTTGCTTTACTTATATTATCTTATTTATCTTATCATGTCTCATATTACCTTATCTTCTTATCTTATCTCTTCTTATCTGATCTTAACATGTTTTATCTTATATTATCATGTCTTATCTATCTTATCTTATCTTGTTCTATCTTTTGGCTGTTTACAAGGCAGTCTAGGAAAACCCTGATATCACCAAAGTAGTGGACATGGGTAAAATTCAATACAACAACAAAAACAAAAAAACAATTCTTTTCTTATCTTGTTTTATCATTATCTTTTTTTTTTATCTTATCATGTTTTATCTTATCTTTTCTTATCATATCATATCATATCTTATCCATCTTATCTCCTACAAATGTATGTGCCAACTTTGCTCTGCTCCATATGAGACCGTTGCTCATATCCTTTATCAATGTCAAAAGCTTTAAGGAATTCAGAACCTCTCTCTTACCTCCTGAACCAACAGCAGAAAACACACATTACGCACATTCCTCACGAGTTACCAAGACGTGCAGATTCATCTACCTGGCATTAAGACAAAGGGCTATTCTCATACATTGTCATGTACATCTTCCTGTTTTTCAGTCCACCAGAACAACGGTAGGATATTCGTGCTTGGAACCAAGCGGCCAGAACTGTCAGGGAGTGAGTAGTAAGGTGAATGATATCGATCTCGTGCAAATCAACTGCACTCCTAATCCCAACGCACCCATCGTCCTTGATACTACTCCCCACAAGGAGGAGACAACCGAGCATTGCCAACGAGCTTCGAAACAAAGCGAGTCCGCGACGTCCATCGAGACCATGGAAGATGGCTGCAAAAAGGACAATAATAATGAAGTTAACGGTTTGCCACCATTGGAGGAAGAGGACTCAAAGATAACAGAAACTCAGGAAGAGCTGGCAAGGGAGACAAGTTCCAAGAGTGAGCCGTTGAAAACCTCGTTCTCGGGGTCCCCACAACCAAGAGAAAGCGATGCGAGGACTGTTAGGGAGAAACACAATTTGAAAGAACGGAAGAGAAGGTGAGGAGTTAATGGAGTCTTAGATCTTGATATTTGGAACAAACCCAGTCCACCAAAATTGGCGATTTCAAGGATGGCTATGGAAGCGAGGGAAAAAAAATAAAATAATGGCAAACGATTGATTTTACCCTTTCAACTTGGTGATTTTTGGCATTGTTGGAGCCTAGAACAGTTGGAACCATGTTCTTTTCTGACTGTAGTTTTGTAGATGTTAAAACAGCAACAGCAGCAATTATAGTGAATATAATAAATTATAGTAGTCTGCTGGGCTGTGTTAGTAATACCCAACTCTCCCGCGACATGGGAAGGAAGGGAGAGGTGCCAGGAGGACCCCATACCCTAAAGGGGAGAGCGAGGGGAGGGAATTTGATTTTATCTGACAGGAAGGTGTACTGGGAGGGGGAGGGGGGATCACTTTAATACGGTCATGGTAGAAGTTTTATTGTTATTTTACAATATGTCACGTTTTATGATCAATAAGAAATCAAATGTTTATACCTATCCATTTTACCTAGAGCACGAATCAAAGAGGCGTGCGACTTAATGAGACAGATAGTCCCTGGTATGACCCAGAAAACAGACAAAGCTACTGTGTTCGAATTCTCGGCCCGTTACATACACTATTTGAAATCGCAGCTTGGCAATGGAAAAGACAAGGTAACTAATAATCAATCGCATTTAATCTACCCCCCCCTCCCCCTTTTCCTCTTCTTCTTCTTCTTCTTCTTCTTCTTCTTCTTCTTCTTCTTCTTCTTCTTCTT
>JASKDV010196106.1:0-11212 GCA_032466395.1 Aegires albopunctatus
AGAGAGAGAGAGAGAGAGAGAGAGAGAGAGAGAGAGAGAGAGAGAGAGAGAGAGAGAGAGGGAGAGAGAGAAAGAAAAGGAGAAAGAGAGAGAGGGGAGGAGAGAGAGAAAGAGAAAGAGAGATGGGGAGAGAGAGAGAAAGAAAAGGAGAAAGAGGGGGAGAGAGAAAGAGAGAGAGAGAGAAAGAGAGATGGGAGAGTGAGAGAGAGTGAGAGAGATAGAGAGAGATAGAGAGAGATAGAGAGATAGAGATAGAAAGAGAGAAGCGAAATGACAACAGATAGATAGCCAGGTGCTTGGTTTGCCAGAAGGAGAGATGCCAAGGTAAATAGGATGAGGAGAAAGAGAAAATGCACTAAGACAGGTCTGCACTATATAATATGTATACCTTGAGATTCCTACGCCAGTATGTTCTTTGGCCACCGAAGAGATCCACCCAAGTAACAAAAAAATAAATAAATATATATATATAAATGAGTAGCTGCTAACTATTTACAGTATAACTCATCGTATTAGAGGCCTAAGAACAGCATCAAATGAATCATTGTGACGTCACTCTATATTCTTTTCATAAAGGACGCGGCGAATCACGGACATTACCTGACTAGTTATAATAATCTTCCCTTCGTTTCGTTTTTCTCATAGCAATTACACTCAACAGACTGCATGACGTGATACAGTCGCTTCGTGGTGCTTTACATATGGCAATACAAGTCTTTGGTGGAAAGCAACACGGAAAACATTGGATAAGACATGAAAAAACATTCTCTCTCTCTCTCTCTCTCTCTCTCTCTCTCGCACACAGACACATGCACACACTGATAACCAAGCAGTTATCCCCTTAATGTCACACGCAGTTGTCTCCAATTGACCCCCCATTCTGTATGTATGTGACCTTTCCCCATTCGCCTTAACCACTACATCTAGACACACCGAGTGTTATTCTGGCAGCCATGATGGATGCTGGCTTTATTTAAATTAGCTTTTTGGAATAGGTCAGACGGTGAGCAAGAGATGCAACCTTGAGTATATCTGGAGCAATATAATACCACGAGTGTCAGATAAACACGAAGCTATCTGGGCTGCCAACACAATGAAATACAAGTGAAAGAAAAGAAGGGCAGTAATCAGGGGAGAAAATGAAAGAAAACACATTAAAATGGGTGCATTTGACATTATAGCAATTGACTAAAATAGCTGGATATGTATCAAAGTTGAGATGTTTAAAAATGTAAAAAATGACTACAAGATCCAGACCCAGAAATTCTCAAAATGTTTGCAAATTCAACTTACAATCTTGGCAAAAGATTGGGAAAGAATATACGTGCATATGTTTAAGAATATCCGGCCAACTAAAAGAAAATGCCAAGGTGTAATAAATTAAACCGCAAAGAAAAGAGGCTTTGTAGTCTGTAAGGTGATATAAAAAGATAGATATTGCTTAAAAATTCAACAGCCAAACAGGTTGCTATCCTGTTGAAGAAATTACCTAAATCAAATTTTAAAAAGATAGAGAGCCAAAATGAAGGCTAGGAACCCCAAATGAGGGTCAAACAAAATTTTTAAAGCCCAAACGATGGTCAACAGGGATAAGGATACCCCATGGGCTAGGAATAATGAGGGCCAACGGATCGCTTTGACCAAGGTGAAGGTAGGGAAGCCCTAATGAAGGCCAATTGAAGAATACGTTAAACGAGGGCCAATTGAAGACTATATATATCAAAGGAGGGGTAACTGAAGACCATGAAGCCCAAAAAAGGGCCATCTATGCACAAACTCTTGACAACATTAAATTATAGAAAATTCCCCTCACCTGATTCCGTAATGGAAGGAAGGCCAGAATGTCGACCAGCGTGTCTCGAATCCGTGTCCTTCTGGACAGAATTCGGGCCTCCTGTTGGTGGGGCAACTTGGGGGACAGCAGGGACAAGGGCTTGTCGTTGATGCGCCATGTTAGCTGGGTGACGTAGTTTGTAAGGTCAAGGACGACGCCATTATAAATCGACCTGGAGGCAAGGTGCAGGAGGGTGGACGCTTCAGCTTCACTAGAAGGAAGAGAAAATAAATACAAAGATATATATAAATAAATATGTGAATAAAACGAGAATAGAGAACAACGGAAGAGAAATAAAGTTATGAATGATCGTAGTATATATAATATAAAAACCAAAGATGCCATACAGACAATGATGACGGCAACAAACACCACCAATAAAATGACGATGATAATGATGATGATGATGATAATAATAGCGCTTTACTTATTATGATAAGCAGACCGTTACAAAGGTGATAAATATAATCCTAACGATGTTAAACGAACATTATTATAGCCTTAATTACCAATATCAATAATGTTCTCATCTGCGTCAATAATTGTCAATTAATATTCTGATCGACTTAAATTTCAAATGACACCATTAATTACGACGACAATTATCGCCATTCATTACGCGTATCGAGACGGACAGCTCTAATGGAACAATGGAAATCGATTTTTGCCACAATGATAATCAAATAAAAACAACGCAGGAGACATGGACTCGTTTAAAAGGCATCGCTTTATGTTTGATAAAAGATGCAAATGGATAGTTTGTAAAAAGACTCCGATTCACCTTTTGCTTCATGATCGATATAATAGAACTAGGCTACGCGGCTGTAGTGATTACATCTCAGAGCTAGGAAGGTGATAATTGGGATATCACCAGAATCGACTACATAATTTCCCGAACAGTCAGAGACAGTTGAAAAAGCTAATCGTGTATGGAGTCGGCCTATTCTATACACATGGCGTAGGCTTGCTACAACTCACAGATTAATAAGGGCCCATATCCACGGCCTCCGCTCTACTTCTCTCATCAAAAAATTATTACTTAGGCCTAAGTTAAGATAAAACTTTATTATCCAAGAGCAAATATTGGTCAACAATTGATTTGATGGCATAATGATAAAGCATAAAACATGATAAAAAACGTATTCCTTCTATCAAACACACACCTTACACATACATATTCGATATCACACTCAAGTCCTAAGTCATACGAGTAGCAGGTCATGGCAGACGACATACTTGATGGCTGCCGACATAACCCATACACGTATATAAATACACATAAATAGAAGGAATTCATGTACAATGAGAAACACTGGAATTACTTTTCATTATGAATTCGTATTGCTGATGGTAAGAAAGATAATCTGTATCTTTCTCTGTTATGAAAAACATTAGTAGTAACATAGAAGAGTAACTTAACACCGCTTTCGTGATGAGCGGAACGGAGCGGAACGGGGGCTGTGGATTTGAGCGCTCACAGTTAAGTAACTCGAGAAAGAACTTTTGTCGGTCATCAATACAATTTATAACTCCTGTAAAAATCTAAGTTTTTCCTCGACTAATACTAATAGGCTATTTTTATTGTACATGATGCATAGGCTAATGCTAGTCAATGTTGTTAAAAAAATTATGTCAACAATAATTAATATTATTATTGTAGGCCTATTAAATTGTTCTTTGTGATCTTCGATTTCAAATTGCAAAGCAGCATCGAGCATGTTAATGAAAACCGCCCAAACGCAAACGTCTATCAAAGTTTCGATTTAAAAACTAACCATAATAAAACAGAAAACAACAAGTCAAAACTAAACAAAATCCTTTTAATAACCTGTACACTTGACTGCTTAACAAAGTTGTAAACTCGGAACAATTCTTAAATACAAATCTCAGAACTATTCCCACTATACTAACATATTAAGCGTCCGGCATAAAGTCAATATATACCTTTAAATTAAAATAAATAACGATATAACCTTAAGCCACTTATCATAACTGACTTACTCCAGAATGTCACTTTACTAAAAAGGCTTGGGAAGTACACCACACATATGGAGAAAAGAACAAGGTTTGAAATCTCCACTTCTCAGACTTCCTACACGATGAAGCCCGACATTACGCTTTGCAACGAATGTGTCCAAAAACTGAATCAAATTAATGTCTCCACGCTGTGCCAAGCGCTACAACGCTACAGACTGACTACACTAGACTGATGGTCAAGGAGCCCCTGCCTTGCCGTTAATTGGCCTTTCCGCCTTCAGCATTGAACAGACAGGTCGTGGAGACACACAAAAGGTGACACGAAACACATCATATTGTAATAACGCGTGGTTCCACTTTGTACTGAGCGACCTCCAGTGGCCATCTGCGGCACATCTCGTACACCCCCCCCCCCCCCTTTCCTCTCCTTCTCCGACGTCAAACACACTCTCAATTTAAACACACGTCAGTTTTGGTATTTTATTTTCTCGTTGAGTCGAGAGACCAAGGCTGAGTTTGACGACATTTTCTGGGTTTCTTCAGAAATATTATGGGGAATAGTGTATCGATTAGGTCTGGTCTGCTTTCTATGTCACCATGTCTTGAAGTGAACTTGAAGTGTGTTTTCCAAGATTATGCCCAATCGGCGGCAGAATAGTAGGTGTAGCCTACTGAATTAATAATCAAATAATTGCCATTATCAATGTAATCCTTGCTAAGTGAACCAGCCAGGGAAGCAAGGTTGAAAAATAGCACTTGACATAATGATACTCTTCTTTCCTTCATAACCCAACGTCAACATGAATATATATATATATATATATCCCTCTCATCTCTCCACGATTTCAATGTGGAGAAAGGGGGAGTTGACCTGGTATCGACTTCATATTAGTGGGTACCAATTGCAACGCCATTCAATAAAAATGAATAGTATAGAACTAAATCTATTGTAAAGATCTTTGCACACGACAATTCGCTCACTAACACTGTCAACAGTAGAATGTCAGGATCAGAGACAAACAAACCAATGTCTAGCAGACCTCGTGTAGCAGGTTAATACTGTCAGATACCCGAACACCACAGACTGATGTAATTATAGAGCCCTTAGCGTAGACACAATCCGCTCTTGACCCACTTCCGGCAAATCTTAAGAGGATCTTTAAAAAATAATTACTCGCACGATTTTCATCAATTACACTGTCATATTCCAAGAGAGGTAAGTGTGGAAGCGCAGTCAGTAGAGCGTGGGGCTTCCAAATGTTGAGCCCCGGGTTCAATGTCCCAGTCCCCAGCAGATTTTTCTCATGGCTTCCCTGTTGACCCAGCAGTGAATGGCTTAATTGGATGAGGCGAAAGTGAAATTGGCTTGTCAAGCAATGGCCAACTACCTCACAATGTCGTATTCCTTAATATAGTTGGTCTCTTCACCCTAATTCCCTTCACTTAGCAAGGAGAATGGGGACTTTACTTATTTAGCCTTTAGTCAAAGAGAATAAATGCCATGTTATATGGGGAAAATATATCGCAGTAGAGTTTTAAAAAAGGCATTTTACGGTACTTTTCATAATCCACTCTCTTACAAGGAAACACAAAGTGCAGTAATATTTCTTATGTCATTCCATTGTACATGGTTATAAAGACGACTTCTTATGCCTTTCTAGCTAGCGCCTTCAATTAGCAACTAACTAGGCAATTAATTTCTGTGGGTACTTCCCCGTGCCGCTTCCGGGGTCCTTAACTGAGAGAGAAGAAGAGGACCCCAATACCTCGTGTTTATAGGACCAACATATCTCTAAAAGCCCATAGATCAACCTTGAGCAAGACTGGATATTTAGACATTGATAATTCCATGTTATACTATCATCTCTCATCACAAACTATTATAGGCTCTTCGTGTTCATAACAATAAATACACCTAAAAGTAAAAACGTGCAAATCCAACGTTAAAATGTAATGGCGGTATCACTGAATGTGATTAAATTTCCCAAAATATATGAGGAGGAAGAAGAAGGATATAAAAAGGCAAGTCAAAGGTCAAACTCGAGTCTTCCGTTGATTACAACTACATGTGACTAGTATACCAAATATTTAAATTGGCGCTCTGCACTCTGCACCAACATTTTGCCCATCGCTGGCATAGAGTCACTCGCAGTACACCATAGAACCTCCGAAATTGTTACATTACACAGATGACCCAAACCATATTAAAAACGGGGACCTACTTAACTTGAACGTCTGGCCAACGAGGAGACAGACTGGGAGCCAAAGAAAGTGGGATGACCGAGAGAAGTCGAAGGTATCAGTTGTTGCGTGATGGCGTGGAGGATAATCATTAAACATGAAACCATCCGAGGGTCAGCAAGGGTTGGCATGGCTACCGATCACAACCAAAGGGCAGATTCCCAATACTTGTCATGTCATAAATTGTCCGTCTCCACTCGTCCACTGTTGAAACTGGGGAATGGCACAGTACTTGCGTGCAATATAATTTCCCCAGCTAAATCCTTATCACGCTCTCCAACACGCCATGGATTCTTTTACGACACGGTCAATGGTCTAATAGCGTCCGAGTCATAAACGTGTCGTGTAGGGATAAAGAAAAGCGATAATGAGAGAAGAGGGTTGCAAGGTCGTGATCCAGACTCGACCATCATTTCCTTTGGGCTCTTCAATATGATATATTATCATGTAATATCAACATTCAACCACCACCTTCACCCAAGCGTTTCAATCGGCGATTTATTGGTGGATCTTAATGTAATGTTATGACGGCTAGACTCGTCGGAACCAGCCAGATTTGATCACAAAGGGCCTTTTGATCCCCGCAAACACGAGTTTCTGTTGCCCTCGAGAGAAGTCGGGATATCAACGGGATCAGAATGATGTATTTTTGAAATTATGAAATAATTCAATATTAAAATTTAGTTAATCGGATTTCAAGATAAAGCCTTCACCGACCAGAATTTGATAGTAACTGTAATAAAAATTGATGAAGATAAATCATTTCTCCCCACCAAGTGTAACAGACTCATGGACATGACTTCAATTATCCCCCCTTGCACATCCTTCATTCGATCCATACTACTACTTCCTTAACTCCCTAAAAAACATTCCGTGGAGCATCTCAGCTGATTGTCAGCGCTTTTCTGCTAGTATAATTATGGGCAAGATATTTCGCCGCCTGTAGAGGGTTGACTGAAAGGGTTGATAGAAACAGCAAAAGACAGAGACGATTGACGGAAGAAAGATGGAACCCTATGAGACGCAAGACGGCAATAGAAAGTAACGTGAATACATCACACGTAATGAAACATTCCCAAGGCTAAACACAGAATCTTTCCCTTAACTTTCAAATGTCGCTCCAGTACACCACGGACTGTGCATACAGCATAAATCTACTGTCACAGAAATTCGTGTCCAGTAAAGTTTCAAATTTCGTTTCATGTGACATGGAACGTATGACTCAAACATTTCTGGATAGGTCACGGTAGGAGGGGGGCATAAGATAATGGTAGACGTCGAAGATGATGAAGATGAAAAGGAAATTGGATAGAAGCTCAATATGGCGACCGGACGGGTCCGCTAAACCAATAATGTCACAAACTTCAACGGGTCCTATTAGTGGCAAGGTGTGGCCGAACACATTGCGTTGTTAGGGGAGACAGGCAACCCGCTGACTTTACCTGTATGTACTGGTGTGCCTCTTTCAGTCCTATGTCACAGTACCCCTCCTTCCCCCCCTTTCCTTCGTAACGATAATTGCCTTTTCGGAGTGGCCTATTAATATTGCTACTAGTTGCTGGGCAGGGCAAGCCCTTCACATCTTTGACATGTCATACAATGTATTATACAGGACGTAACCCTAACAGGAAAGAAAACAAGGTGCAGAGGGGTTGTTATTTTAACCTTGGGAGCGTCTATACAATTGTTCTGCTTTCGTTGAAAATCTCTGTCACCTAGGTGTCGTTTATGCATTGGCTAATTGCATTAGCTTGTTAATTAATTTTACCACACCTATAAAAAACAAAAAGAGTAACAAAAATAATGAAATAAATAAACAAATAAATAAAAATCCTCAAGTGTCTGGTATCTAAAAACCGTAATATCATCCAGGGCGAATTGCATTTCAAGCTGCAATATTATGAAACCTGGTTTTAAGAGCCATAATTATCACAATGAGGGAATACAATCCACCGCTTTCACACGAAGAAACGTGTACATGCATGATAATATAAAAATGAAACCTATCTCGCCCACACAATTGCATACTCAATCACACACGCACGCACACACACACACACACACACACACACACACACACACACACACACATGCACACATTTTTATACATGTTGCACTAACTAGCCGGTGTCTGTCTGTCTCGTGGATGGTAACATCTCCGATGAGAAAATCAATCATCGATTTACGAGTTGTCTCAAACGACTAGAGTAGACACTTAACACTTTCCGTCGTGCATATCACGATTCTTTGTGTATCATCATGATTCTTTGTGTATCATCACGATTCTTTGTGTATCATCACGATTCTTTGTGTATCATCACGATTCTTTGTGTATCATCACGATTCTTTGTGGTATCATCACGATTCTTTGTGGTATCATCATGATTCTTTGTGTATCATCACGATTCTTTGTGGTATCATCACGATTCTTTGTGTATCATCACGATTCTTTGTGTATCATCATGATTCTTTGTGTATCATCACGATTCTTTGTGTATCATCGCGATTCTTTGTGGTATCATCACGATTCTTTGTGTATCATCATGATTCTTTGTGGTATCATCACGATTCTTTGTGGTATCATCATGATTCTTTGTGGTATCATCACGATTCTTTGTGGTATCATCACGATTCTTTGTGTTATCACGATTCTTTGAGGTATCATCATGATTCTTTGTGTATCATGATTCTTTGTGTATCATGATTCTTTGTGGTATCATCACAATTCTTTGTGTATCATCACGATTCTTTGTGGTATCATCACGATTCTTTGTGGTATCATCACGATTCTTTGTGGTATCATCACGATTATTTGTGCTATCATCACGATTCTTTTTGTATCATCATGATTCTATGTGTATCATCACGAATCTTTGTGTATCATCATGATGCTATGTGTATCATCATGATTCTTTGTATCATCATTCAGTGCACCAATCTTCGTCGTGCACATCATGATTCTTTGGGTATCATTCCGTGCGTGCACCAATCTTCGTCGTGCATATCATGAATCTTTGGGTATCATTCCGTGCACCAATCTTCATCGTGGATATTATGATTCTTTGTGCATCATTCTGTGCACCAATCTTCGTCGTGCATATCATGATTCTTTGGGTATCATTCCGTGCACCAATCTTCGTCGTGCATATAATGATTCTTTGGGTATCATTTTTGCACAAACAATAATAATTATGCATAGATTCCAACATTTGGAATTTGCTAGTACATGTAGAGATGTTCTGCGTGCCTTTATGGGCGGTGCCATTTGTAGAAATAAAATCTCCTAAAACATCAAACAATGATTTGGTGCTGGCATGACATAACCAACGCTGCTTTTGACGGAATCTTATAAAATCTTAAAGAAGCGAAGCGTGGGACGGTAAAGTTGTTGTTAATAGTTATAATATGGCCGGAAGCTGGATTTTGGATTACATCGATTGAAATTAACATGCTGACTGTAAAAAAAGCGATTATAATCATGTGAACTACTAATATTGCGCTGAAACTGAAAGAGTGAAGACAAACATAAACTACTTTCGCTTTCGGTAACTCAACAATAGATGGACAGGTCAGAATAGTCACCTTCGACATTGAAGACAGCAATATTTTAACGCTCACAAAATGTCGCGTCTCCTCAGGTCAATTCTGAGTAGGCCATTGGTCAGTGACCATCACCTATCGAAGACGGATCGAGAAGTCCATCTTCCATTATCGGATGCAAAGGCCAACGACACTGATGACGTCACAACAGCCCTGAGTCTAGCAGGAAGAAAAGAAGACGGCAACCACTTGTACCACCTAGCCCTTAATGAGCCTGTCACATCAAAGCAAATAGCGTTAAGCGGACGTGATCCGGCCGTCACAAAGGCGCTAACTGCGCTCTTTCATTTCGAAAAGAACAAAGTGTCGAATCCGTTTCATCTCTGAGTTTTTAAATTATTTTTTTAAAATCGGATACCAACCAACTAGATTTATATCTGCAGAATTTACCGATGACCAAGCCTAAATATTATTGTTGCGTTTCGGCTTCCATTATTTCAGAATGATATCCGACGAGCAAAAATATCAAAGAGCCCTTATTATCCTTCCTAATCTGGCTAATCCTGGACGTGCACATCGTAATAGTCTACAACTCCACTTTGATGAAACTAAAGACGATGAAATAGACGTCGAAATAAAGGTTCGTGGCTGATTCATCGAATCGCTGATAGATTGCAATTCAACGTGTCAAGCTACCTTTGGTGGTGATCTCAAGGTTTTTGGGGGAAGACGAATTTAAGAAAAACAAAGCGTTGGACAATAATCTGTCAAGTGAAAAAACAAACAGACCAATCTTACAGTTGACAATGAAGACTGAGATCTAGACTAAGATTAAGATCTAAATTTGAATGCTTGCTTTGAAGTCAAACTGCTGGCATTCGACGATGGCGCTCATTTCAAAACAGGCCTGGCGTTATTAAAGATGACTGAAAAACTGTGTCTAACTGCCCAAGTGCCTGGCCAACGGCAGCGATGGACGTGAGCACTAATAATATCTCGTCCAATTGTTTTGTTTTGTTTTTCCTGTTTAATTTATGACTGAATCATCAAACACTAACTGAATCAAACCAAATACAAGAGTATGTTAATGAAGTCTAACAACGGACCTAGGGACCCACCATGCCAGGACAGATTCTTGGCGTCTGCAAAAATACTAATAGATTTAAATCAACACAGGCAGCATGATACTACCGCCAGTCACATTATAGGGTGCAGTACGTATCAAAGCTGACATAGGAATTGTACTACATTTCCTTCCACGCTGGTGATAAAGGAAATAAAAAAGAAATAAAATACAAGGGGGAATAATAATAAGAAGAAAGGGAGCTACTGTGCATCTCTCAGTTCGTGCTGGTGGGTATGGGAATGTCTGACGTTCAAACACTAGCCTTTTGTTGACAAGAATTGATCCGGTCTTCGGGCACACGGTTGGGTAAATAGACCGGACAAAAGTGACAACCAGCCACTTGAAAAGCAATCTACCTCACGCCCACAAACACCAAATAGGCAGAAGCTAGTGTGTGTGTGTGTGTGTGTGTGTGAGTGTGTGTGTGTGTGAGTCTCTCTCTCTCTCTCTCTCTCTCTCTCTCTCTCTCTCTCTCTCTCTCTCTCTCTCTCTCT